>JBAMJR010000151.1:5505000-5562500 GCA_038501785.1 Myoxocephalus aenaeus
AGTGGTCTCAAAGGTAAAAATGTATCTTGATATAAGCATCTATTTAAAGCTTAACTTGTTTTGGACCTGCATTTGTGTACCAAAACAAAGTATATGAGTTAGTTTGGGTCAAAATGGATTGGAAAATATCTGATATTGGTATAGATTTTAAATAATCATATGAGTGATGAAAACAGACTTCTACGTTAAGCTGGTTTGGGGGAAAACCACAGAGATAATTCATGGGTTATAGTTCATGGATTTATTCAGGACCTTTTAAATCCAAGGTCAAGGTGTGATGGAGAAAAAAGATTGTCATGTAGTGTTAAGTAGAGTCTGCCCTCTCTCACAAACATGCTCTCTCTCTCTTTCTGTCTCTCTCTTTACTGAATCCTTCACAGCATGTAAGCGTAAGGAACAGGACCACGGCAGAAGCGAGCGGGGGAGCGTGTCCAAGAAGCCCCGGCTGGTGTTCACAGATGTCCAGCGACGGACGCTCCACGCCATCTTCAAGGAGAACAAGCGTCCATCCAAAGAGCTGCAGATCACCATCGCCCAACAGCTGGGCCTCGAGCTGACCACAGTCAGCAATTTCTTTATGAACGCACGCCGCCGGAGCCTAGACAAGTGGGTGGACGACGGCTCCGGTCACCCAGCCAACTCTGGCCTCAATGCCTGCACCAAAGCCTGAAGACAGACTGATTTGACCAACTCCTGAACTGACTCAACCTCGGTGGAAAAGCTTTAAAACTTAAGAGAAACAAAGAGAAACTTAAAAAGACCCTGAAGCAACGTTTTGCCCTTAAACCTGTACTATATTGATATTTATAGTATCCAAAGATGAAAAAAAAAAAACCAAAGACTTCTTGTTTGACCTGCTTTGAAAAGTTTGTTTCAGCAACACATTTAAGTGTAACATACTGCAAAAAGACTATAGTTTTACCCCCCTTTCACACATACTCACTGTCACTGGTCTCTAGCTTTACTACACCCCCCACACCTCCTTACCCAGTATCAATCTATCATTCACCATCCTTATCTTTAATCTGATTGGTTGGTTTTAATGATGGGTACCTAAATGGAGGTTTAATCAGCCTATTGGCAGTCTGATCTGAAAAACAGCCAGAAAGTGGAGCTCCGGTGGGATTGGCCAATCAACTTTAAAGACAAAAAAATCCTACAGGAGCAACTGGATTGTTGTGCAACATTGTTTGGATCAGTGGCGGTGGACTGTCTGTCTGTCTGTCTGTCCAGCTGTCTGTCTCTCTATCAAGCATTCCAGACAGACAGGGAAATGCCCATGCGTAGACTGCTAACCCAAAACCAAAGACCCAACCCTGAACCAAACCAAAAAGCCCTCACCTCAACCCACATGGTAGTGCTTTCTTCCAACATGCTGAAGCGTTGAATGATTTAAAGAGAAACCAAAGCTTTATACACCCTGAAGCCTCTCATGCAGCTTAGAAATAAAAACTCACTCCAGAACCTGCTATGAAGTAATTTGACCAAAGATTATATTTTGTAGTTGACAATAAGTATGTTTACCTCATTTCCTCCCTTACCCCCTGAGATAGACTGTTAGTGAGGCGCCACAAAGAAGAGAATGTCACCGCTTATGGTCCATACGACGTTTTTGAGTCATATGTTTCCTGCAAATGGAAATGCTATGTGACACAACCCTGAAAATTAACTATTGATATTTGCCTTATAGATGCCTTCTTAAATCAAATTAAATATTACGGTTATATCTTCGCAAACACTGGAGAGGATGTTCCTGTAAAATGCTCATTGTGAGGATTAATCATTGCAGATGCATCCTTTTCCTGTAAGTCTGTTTAGCTAACGCCTACAGATTTCGCTCAAGTTCACATGTTCAAATACCAGCAGCTGGAGAACAAAGACGAATACATTCTGCAGTGTGATTTCTCTGCAACGGTGAAAACAAAAGACGCTGGCTCTCATGCTCTCTGTGTGGTTGTGAGACATTGAAGGAGACAGGCGGCCTCTGGTGGTTTCGTTTTTTTTTCCAGGACAAACTGTATCACCACTTTAATAATAAGCATTCAGCATCGCTCCGTCGTCCCTGTGTGCTTCATACGTATTTGATTTTATCTCCTCATCAAAGATGTTGGGTGGAGGGGATGATATCAACTATCAAATCACTTTCAGGCACTTACACAGCAATGTCACCTCGTCACCTGAATACGAAAGCACCCCTCCCTCCCCTTGCCAATCCCCAGACACCCCTCCCATCCTGCCTCCACTCTCCTGGTAAGCTATGCATTTCAGCACTGGGAGGAAAGCACTACACAGGGCCGGCCCAGGGCAGCGCATCATTAAATATATTGAGCTGGCCCCTTGTCGTCATCCTCCTCATGGCCAGGGTTAGCAGCTCTACATTCATCAGAACAAGCGCTGAAGGAGAGGCGAGAAGGAGCTGCTTCTCCACCTCTGAAAGAAAAAAAAAAGACGACAAGAAACAAAAATGTGTCAAGACCTGCTGATGTTTTATAGTGTGAACCAAAGATGCTACCTCACTCAAGTTCCATACGTGATTTCTATCACTTTGATGATACCAAAGAAAACCAAAGATTTTTTCTCATTGCACGGCCTCTATGAGTGGTGTTAAAAGATGTTGTATGTCTCCCCTCCCCCATCTCCTCTCTCTCTCTCTTCCTTTCTTCTCCCCTTTCTCCCCCTCCCACCTGCACTCACCCCATGCACCCCTGCTATGCTTGCTCTTGCTTCATCTGTGCTCTGATTACAGCTCCATAGATAGTCATGCTGATGTAGCTATAGGCAGATATGCTGATCCAGCCATAGATACACACAAGCGGCCCCGCAGGTGCCTGTGGGGTACAGCCAACCTGCTCGCAATGTGATCCGCCTTTCTTTGTGCTTGGCAGCACTACCAAAGTATTCATTTCTACCATGAAATGTAAAAGCTGACATTGTGGCTATATACAAAAAAAAATACTTCTTTTGTTTGGTTCATGATTCATTTCCAAATAATCAATGTGAATTTGACACCCCGCTGGAGTGTCTTTTTCCCCAGCTTTCTTTCTACTCTGCACTGCCTCTAGTGTGTATCTATAGGTTGTTAATATTGATCCACCAAATAGGTCAGACGTCTTGACATGAACGTAGACAGACAAGCTGACATGGGCAGAATTGTTGACTCAACTATAGGCAGACATGTTCCTGAAAGTAGAAGCAGACGTGTTGCAATCTTTCTAAAACTCCCAGGACGAGTGCCTTGCTTGAACCAAAGTGTTAAACCGCTGTTGACCTCTCACCTTTGACTCTGTGAATACCTCAGCCTGTAGAAGGGCCACTACTGAAGAAACAAGGAGAAGGTTTTTTTTTTTTAATCACACCGTGGTGCTTTCGCCAGCGCAACCATGCAATGAAAACATACCAAAGGAATTTCTCTTGTCCACTTCAACAGATTAAACCAAAGGTCTTTGTTTCTCCTCCCCTGCCCCATTCTCCCCCCCATCCCTCCTTCCCGCAACCGTCCTTGTCTCTCTGCTGTGTGTAGGAAGGTTCAGCACTCTGGCCGTGCATGTCTTTACCAATGTCTCTGAATACCTCATAGTAATAATTCCTTTGAGTTCTGCATTGAGACGTCTATCTGTGAGTAAGGCAGAACTCCACTCGTGTGGTAACTGTTATTGTTACGTAAAAAAAAATTGTATGATTATCTATTTTGAAGCTGTTGTTTTTTTTGGCAGAAGTGCTCTGTTTCGAGTCACGGAGGACGAGTTTCAGGGTTGATGTATGAAACTTAAGGAATGGAGGGAGAAGCATATTTTTTATCAGACATTGGGTTATGCCAATATTATGATGGTAGACTATTGCTTTTACAGGGTAAAACCAACTGCTGTGATATTGTGTTCATATTTTCCCTTTTCTCTACTTCTGTGTTGTGATTTTAATTTAATTGCATTTTGTAATGGTTAACCACTGCTTTAATTTATGCATTTGTAGAAACTCTAGATTTGTATATAGTAGGTTTTTTGAAAAAAAAAAAAAAAAAAAAAGACAGTTTTATGTTACAGCCTTATTTCCCACGCTTAGATATAAAAAGGAGTAGTTTGTATTCTTCTTCAGCTAAATCCAATGTGTGTTTTAAACACTGCCAGAAACCCAGACAGTTGATTTGCCAATGCAGACAAAGTTAAACAGGAGCTACTTTGTTGAACAGCTGGCAAAAAGCAGTGTGTACGTGTGTGTGTTTTTTCTATTCTTTTGATTTAAAAAAACAACAAAAAACGGTTATTTTATGGGTATTACTGCACATCCAAAGATTTTTAAAACAAACCAAAAATTGAAGAAAAAAAAAGATGTATAATGTTGAAAAGCACTGGCATTTGTGAGGTAGACTTGTTGAGTTTTGATTTGCCATTCGCACGGGTATAGAATGTAAAAGGCGTAGGGCTATGTAGACAAGCTTCCTCTACCATGTGGGGAATCTCCTGTTCAATGTACAATCTGAAGCATTTGAAATGAGGGCTGCAAGTCCCGCTCACTTTGCTGTCTCATGCACAGAGTGAGGTGGAGTGCAGGCTGGGCAGCCGGTCTGCCAGGGGCTGTGCCACGGAGCTGGGTCTGTTTTTATTGCCGTGGCACTGCCGCCTCGCTCCATCTAGTATCTGTTCTTTTGGTACGTACTCGTGTAATGACTATGAGCAAAGTCTAATAAAACTGCAAAGAACTTTACCAAGGAATCAGTGTGTGAATGTGTATGGGGACGATCACCTGCTCATTTCCGTTTTCTGTCTGTGAATGAGTCTGAGTGTGTGTGTGTGTGTGTGTGTGTGTGTGTGTGTGTGTGTGTGTGTGTGTGTGTGTGTGTGTGTGTGTGTGTGTGTGTGTGTGTGTGTGCAACTCAATTGTCAAGTACTACTGAGGTTTTGTGTGTGTGTGACCATTTGCATGTGTTTCTTCATTGTGTGTCCGTCCATTGTTAAAACCTGTACGTACTGCTGGTATGTATGCATGCGCGTGACTGATTGGTGCATATCCCGCCAGTGGGTTTTACGACCCCTGGTTGTCGGAGGCCTGACTGTTAGTACTGCTTCATCTCTGTCATGCAGACAGCACAGTATCAGCATGCTATGCAGTCATTATGTCACAGAATGGAGAATGTGAACTTTTTCCAGCAAAGTATACAGTTGCTTACATAACAGTTATAAAAGCCAGAGTTAAAGAGGGAATGGATGATGCAGCGTGGATCCATTTCCCCCCCCCCCCCCCCCCCCATTTTCACATTTTCTGTTATTTATTTGGTCCACAAGGAGTTCCCATATGATGGGTAGCTTGGCTACAAGTCTCATAACAATACCGCGGCGCCGAAGACAATCATCTGGATCTCTTACGCTGGGGAACTAGTTTCTCACCCGCAGAGGGGTGTCCTCCAGCTATTCATATACAAAGATGCTTGAAGGGTTTTGATAAACAAGCATATTTGTTGTCATAGACATTTAGGAATAGATTATAGTAGTAGTTCATCTTTCATTTCAAAATGAAATCTCATTGCTCTCGTTAACCTTGATCTCTTTCTTTTGACCTCCTTCTCAACTCACAATGCTTCTTCAGTTTTCAGTATGTGTGTGTGTGTGTGCATGCGTGAGTGCCTGAGTGTGTGCACGTGTGTGCAAGAGAGGCAATACTGTCAGTGTTACTCTCAGATGTATAACTCCATGTCTCATGACTTGATTTGTCATTGCTGTTTCCCAGGCTTTGCTACTGCTTTCTCAGTGCCGTGCAATATCATCTGTTGTGATTGCTAAGCAAATGAAAAAAAAAGAAGAAAAAAAGAAAGAAAATTGAGAAGCAAGTGATGATGTCATCCAGCTTTTTTCAGTGTTCAAAATGTTTCAACATTTCTGTAGTCACAAAAAGTAGAAAATAAACTGTTTCCAGCTTCTGATTCCTGGCTCTTGTTATTATTATTATTATTATTATTATTATTATTTTTGTTGTGTTGTGTTTTGTATTTTTTTTTGGGGGCGGGGGGCACATCTGCAAAAATATTATGCACGTCTTTACTTGTAAATTATATATATATATATATATATATATATATATATATATAGGTCTATACATTATATACATTATAAAATAACATAGGTCAAGCAGCAAATCCTTAACTTGGAATAAAATGTGACTCAACTTGCAAAAGTAAATTTTTAGAGAACTGTAAAGTCCTCAATGAGTTATTCTGAGCTTAGCCATCACTTTGTATACTGCTGTGTAATGTTAGGGGTCAACCTTAACACCTCACAGCGCAATTCATTCACATGCCAACCTATATGAAAGCACCAAAGGCAATGGAACATCAACTCTGACAGTGCACTGCTATAGTAGGTGTATATAACCAATCATTTTCTTTTGAAGATCTGATGTGGCTAAAAAGTCAAAAATGATTTGAGTTTTGTAAAAAGGTGAAATACAAAATGATGTGGCCCCTTTATATAACTTAGAAATGAGTAAAGTCATTATATCAGCAAAGTCATCTGGATCCTTATTCTAGCCTTAATATGTTTTACCTTTAGTTACACAGAATCATGATTTAATCAAGCCAAGCGGTGACATCCACACATCAATCGAGAAGTAATTTCATTGATTGAACTCAGCAAAACAAGAACAAAGCACATTCAATTGATTTTTCAGTGGGATTCTTCTGTTTGTGGTGCTAAACCCCACAAATCTGTAAGTAATCCATCACCCGAAGGTGATATGTTGTGGGCTACTCTGATTGCACAGATTCAATTTGCATGTACACAGGGGAAGCAAAAATAGTGAAACTTTTTTATATCGGACTACATATTCAGACATTGGAAGTTGAATTTAAATTACTGATAGTCGAGTTCAAAGTCACATTTCTTAAACACTGAGTCAGCGGTAAATCCCTGATCCTCATCTGACCTCTAAGTGGGACTTTGGTTGGACCAAAAACGTTGTCAAAGTAGCCAAACTAGAACCATGCCTGGAAAAATATTTTCCTTTAAGATGCAATGATAACAGAGGAACAATGTGAGATGTCTAACCTTAATGGTGACGACAATTGACCTGGTGAATACTATCTGAAGAAAAATATACTGCAGAAGGTATTCTGCCTTTGTCAACAAGAACGTGATATCATTTCATGGCAGTCATCCACCTTACTTGCAACTCTAAAGCTAAATAATGCTCAAGCTTGTGATGCCTGCTACAAATCAATAAGCTTTTCTGCTTGTGTTTGTGAGCTGTATGTGTGTGCTTTTCAGCTCTTTAAGTGGGTCAAAGTGTACAGAATAAAGGCACTCCAGCGTGCCACATGGATAAAGGACACTGTTTTATTCATGAGTGTACTTGCCATGAATGAAGATAGTGAGGTCACAGGAAAGTGGCCCAAGGGACACCCAGCACCTGGCAACATGTCTGCGCTCTTTCACCTCAGGTGCACTTTTATTTGTCTTTAGTCGCTGGAGTTGTTGCAGTTACTCTTCCTCTGCTCTCGTCCCCCCGCCTTTTTCTAATTTCTACTGTATCTTTCTAGTATAGAAAGATTTATGTTATAATCAATATTACTGTTGTAGTATTTTTTCCTATTTACTTTCTGCATTACTTGCATACTGCCACTAGATGGGGCTGGGACATGGGATTTTCAAAACACAGGAGCTTCTTTGTTTGTCCAACATTCACACTAAAAACAAATCCCACTAGAAGAAGATTGAAGTCAAACCCATGCAGATATTTAATTAAAATTAGCTTCACATCAATGGAGATCTTCCAGCGGTGAATCTGAAAATGTTCCCATATCTTTTTCAATTAGCAAGGGTGTCATAGCTGTCTCAGGGTTGCTACTGTTTTGTTTGTTTTGTTTAGGTGTTGCTACTGTTAACACCAGGATTCATCTCTATGTGACATCATCACACTAAGTGCAACCCTAACTGTGTTGCAGGCCTTCATTACAAATCACAGGTTCACACACCTTTAACATTTTTAGGCTGTGATTTACTAATTTTAGATCTACAATTAAACATAACTAAATTACAGTTTAGGCACCAGGGCAAACTCAAAGTGGCTGATCTTCACCACGCTGCTACACACAAAGCATGTTGTTTTCAAAATGGGAAGGAAAGTCAGCCTTGATAAATTCCTTCTCCCTCAAGGTTTGCAAGGTATTTCAACCACTGATGTCTGTTTTATCTTAAAGAGATCATTACTAAGTTTTACTACTTGGAACTGATTACATTATATGGGAAATAATATGTATCGTAGAATTTCACTGGCATGTCATGTTGGTCAGCTGTCAATATTGGTGTGAACCATTCACACACCTTGAAATGTTTAAGCCCTTTGACAACAACTGAACAATGGCTCTGACAGAGCATCTTTAACATCTGGCCATCACCAAATACCATCCGATCACCCCGGACAGCACCCTTTACTCAGCTGGGTCTAGGCTCAAACCTTGAAAGGACACCACATGGTTTCTTATGGGTGTTGGTTTTGACAAATGCAAGATCTGGCAGCAAGTGTAGGGACCACAATGTTAAATAGCAGGTGACCTTTTTCCTGAAACATAATGTTGCTATATATCAGTGTCAGTAGACTTACATTGTAAACGGTCCTCCCTTGCCAGATAAATGTCCATCATCGGCTGGTAAATGTTTGCATTGATAGGGTGGACCTATGACCCTACATTCTCTGGGTCACTTGTCTATGTTACCAGAAACAAAGGAAAACTTAGTCAATTTCAAATGTATCTGACGTACAGCAAATAGTCTGGCATGCACTTTTTTTGTAATGTTGGCCCCTGTGAGGCTATAGGACCTATAGACTTCTTTTTATTTCAGTAGTCTTTCCAAAATATAATTGTATTCTCTCAATTTCTCACCAAAATCAAGTCCACTCTGTAGCGTATATCTGTGTGTCACAGAGACCAATAACACACACAAAAACAACTCCAGCTGCCAAACAGATTTGAGAAGCAGATTTGTCCTCATTTTGGCCTTTGCCTTTGTTCCAATCAGTTCAGAGAAAAGATTAAAACAAAGAGCTCTCCCTCTGTCCTTTTTTTATCTGTACCAAAATGACAATGGGCCAAATCCTGCATTTAGCTTGAGAAGTGAGCAGAACCACTAGTTCTAGATCTATTTTTGTTTCACTTTAATTTCACATACTAAAGCTTAGTTATACTTTGCTTTAAACATAGATCTCATGAATAACGTGTTCTGGTTGGCTCAATATTAGTTGGTTTCAAATGTGTGGATTTACAACACATAGCTTTTTCTGTTTAAAATTACCCAATGATTATTTTATTATTATCATTTGGATTAATATTATTATTGTTATTATTAATTATAATAATACAAAATACAATAAATAGCTCTCATAATCAGACACAACATAACAGGGGACAGTTTAGTTCAATGATATACACAAGCAAAATTATTAATTCATTTCAGGTATCAGAAAGAATCAAAAGTGAATAGAAAATGCCTTTGCCAGATACTTCTCTGAGCCGGTCAAGACTTTGAACTACAACATATACTAGCATCACCTTGAACACACACGATCTTTGGCGTCGTGTAAGCCAAGCAAGCCAGAACAAAATGTTCACGACGTGAAAAAAACGAACCCTCATGTGTGCACGTGAACGCTCACCGAATTCCACGGACCAATCAGCGTCCAGAGAGTAGCCCTTCTCTTGTTTGTGCTTATTTTGGCACCCAGACGTCCATTGTCAGTACTGTCACAGAGCCGGGGAGAAACACATTCAGCTTTCATTTCCCGTCTGTCTTCCCCACCAAGTTTAGGTACCACTTGTTAACTTTGCGGTTGCTATGGCTGCGAGTTCACGCGAGGCTGCCCCGCCAGAGAGGGAAGTGACGACTGGGCCTGTTGTTGGGACACGTGACCAGAGCTGCGCTGATCTGTTTTGACAAGCAGCGAGGAGGGAAGTGAGGAGGGGAGGCGGCAGCTTGTAAGCATCACGACTAGGAGGATTCACTGCTCCTTTCATCTGCATGTCGCCTGAATAATACCAGTATCGAGCCAGTCTCCTAGTTTCGGCAGTCAACTGGTCTGTCCGCCGTTAAATGAGCGTCTGCTGCCGAGTTCACGCTCGCGGACAAACCGTTTGTCCTCCGCAGCCACGAAGCGGAGCGGAGTCTGGCTGCTTGTTGTTGTCGGTTTGAAAAGTTTTAATGAAGATCGCAAAGGAAGTCAGCACAGGCGCCGTTTGTAACGCGAGATAGATTGCGACTAATCGAAGGCTGGGGACGGGCAGAAGAAAGTGGATCCCATCCCTCTGATGTCACCCGGTTAACGATCCGCGAGAAGAATAACGCACTAAATATGATGTCCTCGTTTTAGCAACCACACGCACACACAAAAAATACCGAGACCGTCCCGTCATTGGTATTGTCAGCTGAACTGTGGCAACCTGCGCTATATTGGGGATGGCCGGGAGACGCTGAACCAAACAGTGACGTTTAAGTTAGTTAGTTAGTTGTGTTCGCTAACTAGCTTAACGCTGCTGAGTTAGCCCCCCCCCCCCCCCCTCGTTCGTTCAGTGGCAGAGTCTTTGAGAGGAGAGGGGACACCGACATGCATCGCGACGTAACTGTGGCTTAGGTGGAGGAATTCGAGACGAGCAGCCAGCTTGCTAGTTAAATCACGAGTGGTCGGGTTGGTTACTCGCTAGCAAGCCGATTGACAACTCCGTTATCCAAACGACAAACTGTCTCTCAGCTGTCTTTGTGTTCGTCAGCTGGATGGACGCGTACAGTAGTGTGCTAACAAAGCGATGCTTTGTTGTTGGATAGCGGTGCAGCTGGCACCGACACACGGGCATCAACGCTGATATTGTTGCTGAGCTAATACAAGCAGGTCTCCGTCACAGAGGTTGTTTGGGGGGAGGAAGAGAAGACTGAGAAGACACCCTACAAGAGATCCTGAAGGCTACCTGATGACACTGGACAACATGAAGTCGGAGCGAGGTACGTGGAGCACCTTGAAAACACACACACACACACACACACACACACACACAGAGGGTGGATTTGGTGGTCAGTGTGTGGGCACGCTCTGCTGGTTCCCAGCTTCAGTGGACTGACTCTGCCCGTCACCTCGGAGGGAGAATCAGGCCAGGGTATTGCGTAACAGGTCATCCTAGTCCCCGGCTATGTGGATTAACAAAGCCTGACCCGAGTCAACGAGGACGTGTACACGCGTCACACATTTTGTTTTGCTGCTCTTAGTTGTCAGGCACCTGCAACCTGTTTACATGTCGCTATATCTGCAGCAAGAGGTGAAACGGGGACAGAGGGGACACTCGTTTGTTTCAATGCGATCTGGTTAGTTTTATCATTACATAGATTTATAAAGGGGGATTTTCAGACTCTGTACCTCAATCTGTGGACTGACCCAACTAACTCAATGTGTTGTTTTAAGCTCCTTTGTTGTACACGCTATCGTTACTTTTGTGATTGAGTGCACACAGTTGTTTGTGATCAAGGGTACCGGCTGTCTTGATCAGTTGTCAACAACACAATAGCACCATGCTTGGAAGCAGTGAAGGCCCATTGTCCTTTGTCATGATGAGATTAGCTGCAGTCAATCAGGGGAAGTCTGTGTTGTTGCGCAGGTTACGCAACTGCAGTGCTGCTGCTGACTGGCCGGAGTGGGGTCTTCCTTAGAGCACAATGTGTTGCTAATGGGACTCCACAAGACACATGTGCACTATATGGGCCTAGACTTTAACCCTAGGCTTGCCCGGCTGTCCCTTGCCCGACCCAGACATCCGTGTGATGTGACTGGCCAGGATAAAGGGCACACTGACTGACACTGTGTACAGTGTAATTATAGACTAATAACGCAGCACTGCATGCTGGGTCTGCTGTAAACAGCAACACGTCTGTTGCATGTGGTAGGATTGGTTGATTGATGACTCCAACTGGGGGATATTGAGATGATTTTACAACCAAATGCTCAGTGTGCCTGCCTTGTATCAGCCACAAAAGACAGATAAGTGTTGGCCATTACTATAGGCCGTTCCTCACCCTCTGTGGATTGTCACCATGGCAGGTTTGCTCGCTCACTGTCATGTTCTAATTATGAAAGCATGTGCCAGTAGAAGCTGCTCTACAGCAGTGGCTCCCTGTTTGACTGGCAGACACGATGAGGCTATTGTTATTAGGCACATGCTATTGTTCCGTTCCTATGGTGGAGGAGAAAGCACATTTCTCCCACACACCTTCCTTGCATTGCCTCTCTACTCGCTCTCCCTGGTCTCAAAGAAAACCGGGCCGCAGTGGTGACGGAGGCTGTTTACTGAGTAGCTTGGACCACACCAAAGTCAAATTGAGCGCATAGCAGGCAGTTTCACTGCTCTGATGATTGATTGAGGGTTCCGAGGAGAGCCCGGCTATATTCGGTTTGAAGGGGAGAGTTGAACAAGTCCAGACATGTGAGTCTTACACCGAAACTCCCGCAACAAGTGTCCAAGGCTACAGCCTCCTGATCAGGTGGGTGTGACAGTCAAGCCAAAGCTTTGGGTGGGTGATGAGGCGATAGATTTCGGGCAGTACCATCCCTTGACCTTTGTTCCACCTTTACCACCTTGTGAGGGGACTGTGGGAACGGGTGATGCTTAAATCTCAACATATTGAATCTGTATGTCCACAACAATGAAGACAATATGGTTAGATGTTGCCACATAAGTAGTGATGTCTTGATGCCCTATATTATCTTATGCTGCGTTCACACCAAAAGCGTTGCGAATTTGACGCGCGAGTAGATTACATGCAAAGTGAATGCGGAAAATAAAAATTTCCGGCAGGCGGCGAAAATTCCGCTTTTGACAGCGAAAATTCGCGTGGTGCAAGCCAATCAGCGTTGAGAAGCTCCGCCCATCATCACCGCCGTCCTGTCGTTGCTGAATCAAACTGTTGCTGCTCCGCCTGAAGTAGCGCTGGTAGCGGCCGTCATTCAGACGCTGTTGTGGGACTACGGATAATATTATGAACCCAGACACGATGGAGTTTAATGTTCCGACGTATGTGGAATTTACACAACAAGTATAAAGCAGACCTAGTGGTTATTTCCATGGTGGATGGTGGGAACTGTAACTGTTTATACGGAGATAAGCCACAGAGATAAGCCATGCCCCCTTTCAGGTGCGAGTAACATTCGCAGCACGTTTGGTGTGAACACAGCATTATTGGTACGATGCCTTTTTAAAGTATACATGTACAACTGAAAAACAAAAAAAGAGAACTGGAACCAGTTGGGAACCCTGTACCAGAATTGGTATCCAAAGAAAAGAGCAGCATCCTGGCCTCAGCTCCTGACGCAAGCTAGATAATTTTGACTTTACATGAGCATAGTTTTCTTCATGTTCATGCTGCATCTCTTTGTGAGCTATGCTTTTGTTATAAACGTAGAAGAGGAGCACTTGTGTTCTGCTCAGAGGCCTAACCAGAGTCACCTGACCCTCTTGTTTTTCTGTGAGTTTAGCCGTGAGTCAGGATGGTGTGTGTGTGTGTGTGTGTGTGTGTGTGTGTGAGTGAGTACACAAGGGTGAGGAGACAGTGAGTGTGGCGGAGAGTACGCCAACCGATGGCTAACAAGCGCTGTACGGTTGGACCATGTGGCTCAACTGACAGCTTTTACAGGTCCCATAAAGGAAGGGCAGCTATGGAAAACTCTCGACCTGTAACACCAGTCAGGGAAAACACGGCTTGCCATATCGGGTTTCAACCCCTTTCCGCTGAAGTGTGGTAAAGCTAAGTTTTGTTTGTATCCTTAAAGACATAATTTAGTTTGAGTGTGTTCCCATCTCCACATGTAGAATGGCAAAGATTGATTCTAAAAAACCACAGTGAAACTTTACACCATTAAAAAAATAAACTGCTTTTGCTCAACTGTGGTCCTCTTCTCAACCAAAACACTGAAGGGACATTACAAGTAAAATACTTTGTATTTGATGGTGGTATGATGTCATATGGTGAAATATATGAGCAGAGAGCTAAGAATGGCGACTGAGTGCTTCCTCCTTTATGCCCTCGACCGCAGCTCTCCTTCTCTTACTTTCACAAACGCATTAAACATTATACAGAGGGATGACTTTAGACCGAGTCATGTTGGAAAGACTCAGTCAGCTGGCAAGCCTCTGCGCTGTGCTCCTGCTCTCTGTAATGTTGTTTTGTGTTTTTGTCTGGTGGTGCTTCCTGTTTAAAGTCATTAGTCCTTCAAGGAAGAGTTGAATACAAGTCCACCCCCCTCACCCAATTTACTCCACTGCCTGCCTTCTGCCGTGTGCTAAACCAGATTACAGCTGCCCTGAGATGTCCTTGCCTATAGGGTTGCAGAAATCCGGTAATATTCACTTTCCATGGAAATGAACAGTAATTCATGAGAATTTATGGACAATAAAAGGAATAAAATGGAAATGTAAGGGTTTTATGCCCAGGCTGTATTTACTCTGTCATATGCAGAAACTAACCGTTTGCCATATCATAAGAAGACATAATTAATTAATTTGCCAAATAACTTTTAACCACAACATGCCATAAGACCTAGTGTGTATGTGTATTTCCCCCCTAAATACATTCACTATAAAGCTAAGCTTTTTAAAATGAAATTGTGCAAAATCAAAAATGTCTGCGCTGAACTTCTCTTGGAAATTTTCGGGCAATGGTAACACTTTTTGTTACAAGAAACACGAAACGCAGATAAACCAGAGCGACATACGCAGTTGTCCCGTACAGCACCTGTCTACTCCTGTGTTGTCTTTGTCTTGTCCTCGTCAGTGATTTAGCCCATAACAGGTGCTCGGTCCTGTTTTACTTCTCTCACACAGTTGGAGTCTATTTGTGTCATTTTTCCCCCCTGTCTTTATCGACTTATTAATTAACTGGGTCTTTTTTTCTGAAGGTTTTTAGCGATCAAAACTAGACTAGTTGAAGGGGTTGTTTTCTTTATTTTTTTTATTCCAAAACGTATGTTGTTTGTAACATGTATGACCGTTGGAAACTAACCAGAAACCGATTAATTGAAACCCCTAACGCTGCATTTGATTACGATTTATTTAAAAGATTTGATTTATTTTCCTGTTTATGCATAAACAATGTGACATTAACTAGTTAATGTCAGCATAAGCATTTCACCATATCCCCTTTTCTATACAACACCACTGCCATTTGCTGACCCAGCTGCACTGAACATGGATATTGGACTCCCCATTGTACAGCGAGATTCAAAGCTGCCTTTCGCAATGAATACCAATACTGCGAAGGCATTTAGCTGTGAATTACTATCCAGGCCCCCGGAGTAATCAGCCTAAATCAATGCTGTTGTGACAGGTTTGACTGTAAGTAGCCTAGCCTTGCCTAGCCACTATATTGGATTGGGCGTCCAGTCCTCCCAGTCCAACAATGCCCTTACATAATGCTAGAACATTTTATTTAACACATCAACCCTTTATCAGGACATGTATGCAAGTGCACTGTTATCCTCTATGGTCAGAGAAATATATAATGCTTAAACTCACCATAGTCATAGTAAGCTGTATCTACATGCACACACACAAAGTGTACACATTTAGTATAGCTATTCTGTCTTAAGGTCAGGTGTTAACAAGCTGTACAGACACACAAAAATACACCACCCAGACTTAGTGTTGAACTGGCTAAAGCTGAAAGTAGCAGCATGGGTCGCATTTCTGCTGCCAGAGTGCCACTGAGCCAGTGATGTCATTGCTGGTGTGTTCGTCACATCCTCCCGGCCCCGTAGCTCCTGGTAGCCAACCAGCAGCCATCCCTGCAGGAACAGGACGAGCCATCTGGACCTGGTGGTGTTGATGTGGGGGCAATGTCTATATCTCTTTTTGGGCATTTCTGTATGTCTTCGGCATATTACGTTTACCTTCGGTTATGTCTCTTCTTCATTTGAGGGTGTGAATGAAATAGCTAAAAAGTACAAACCTTCTATTTCTATGAACTATTATTCGCTGTTGACCTCTCGAGCTGCAGCAAGTTAATCGACTAGTGGTCAACTATTAAATCAATGTCCAACTATTATTATAATCAACAAATCGGTTTGAGTAATTGGGGTAAAAGTTCCGGCTTCATAAACGTGAGTTTTTTTCTGGTTTCTTTACTCTACTATGACAGTAAACTAAATATCTTTGAGTTGTGGACTAAACAAGACATCTGTGGACGTTATCTTTGCAAAACACTGAATGGCATTTTTCACAATTTTCTGACATTTTACAGACCAAATGACTAATCAATGAATCAAGAAAATAATCAACAGATTAATAGACGATGAATACAATCGTTAGTTGCAGCCCTCGTGTCGTTCATAGCGCATCCTTCCTTGTCCTCTGGGTATAATCCCTGATCTGACATACGTAGATCAGTGCCAACTCTGTGGGACTAGCACATACTAAAAACAAATCTTTGTCATGCTCCCTTCCATCATGTCTGTTGTTTTTATAACTTAGAAACCATAAGGACAGCTTCTTGTTACTCTCAGCAGCGTTGGCATGTTAAGGGATTTGTGATTATTGTCATTCTGCAAGATTTGTTAGGAGGGAATCTAGGTTCCCTGTGACCTTGTAGTGAATCAACTTTCTCTCCCATCACTACACTTGTCTTCTCTCATCGTAGCTTCCTCTCCACTCTTTTTCTCTCCTGTTCTCTGATTTACGTCGCATAGATTTCAGCTACTGTAACACCTCAGCACTTAACACCTCCACCACCGCTATCTGCTGATAATATCTTGACAAAAAGCATATTGACAGAAATAGAGCTTGGTGAATTTACAATCCAAAGCACACAAAGGAAATGGGTGATAATAAGGCATGACTGATATTAGTGTACATATATTGATTGCTGGATGAAGACATTAGATCTCAGTAGTCTTCATAAAGTACAATGGAAGAAGAATTTCTCTTTAATTAATGAGGAAATAAAGAAAGTAGTTCCATGTCAGTCACTGATTGACTTCAACTGGCTAATGTTGAGATTGACAGACAGTCTAGATCAGGGGTCACCAACCTTTTTGAAGCCGAGAGCTACTTCAAGGGTACAAAATAATACGAAGGGCTACTTGTTTGATACAAACTTCCTGAACAACAAAGTTGCACAGATCACTATCTATTTAACCCCTATCTAACTATCTAACTCTATCTAACTCTATCTAACCCCCTTCAGAAATGGTCGGAGTTAGGGCTGGGCGGTATGGCCAAAAATTAATATCACAGTATTTTGTAAGATTCTGGCGTATTTTTTTTCTTCAGTAAACGCATTCATTCATTGATGCTGAAAAGGACCACAGGCCAACTGAACAGCTGTTTTTATGTTGGTACATAGAGGGTGTTAGGAAGCTAAACTTGGAGGGACTTAGGACCCAGGGGAATGTAGGTGAAAAAAAACAGGAAGGGTCTGTCTCTTCCTGCGACGGAGTTTCTTCTTGGTGTGATAGTGGGCGAGCTGTACCCAGCATGCTCGGTGGTATAATTTTATAAATGTACAATTATTAGTGTTACAAATTGTTAATAAGTCACAAACTGTTGTGTCTTGGTGTTTTACCCTGTTAAAGTGTGTTAGTTGTGGGTTATTAATTGTTGTTATAAAGTTTTAACCGCGACTAAAGTTAGAACCATGATACAAGTTAGAACCATGACACGTAAGTAGCTCCGACCGCTGCGTGCACACCAGTGATTTTTTTTTTTTTTAATTCTTTTTCTTGTGAAAGCTCATAAGCGTGTTCTATTTTTAGAACATGCTTCGCGGGCGACTAGTGTGGTCTCTGCGGGCGACCAGGTGCCCGCGGGCACCGTGTTGGCTACCCCTGGTCTAGATTGACTACTTTTCAGCTTTAAAGGTATGGTACCAGACATCTTTGGTTGTCAAAAGTGGTATGCAAGCCAGCACTTAAAATCAGGTCCATGCACCAGACGAACACACAGCACACACCTCGCCGGTTTCTGTGTTCCCAATGCTGACAATGTGCTGTTGTGGTCTAGTACTAAAGGATGATAGTGACTTATTAAGGTGTTAAATGTCTGATAACTGCTTGAAGATAGAACAAGACAAAAAAAAGAAAGTTGGGTTGAAGAATCTGAGACGCATTTTCTATGGCCTGCAATCTGTGCATTCACACTGATTAACCAAGACAAAAATAATATCCATGGAGCGATAATTGATCTATCTCTGATGGAAACCATTCCTCTAAAGTAATAGAATCATGTTTACACACTACCACGTCTCAGTTTACGGAGAGTACCTCAGGGGCTCATTGTGGAGACGTTGAGCACATTGTTTATTAACAAGATCGTGGGGTTAACTTAATTTGAAACTCATCACAACTATCCCCTGTCTTTTTCTCCATTGTCTCATCTCATCGCTCTCAGGACAACACGCTTCAATATTGAGTGAAGCGATTCCCTTTTCACCCCCAGTATTGCTTCATACTCAACAAACCAGCTGCCTGTTAAACTGGGTTAATAATCTTTTTCGTCCCGTGTTACTCAGCATTTTTTTTTTTTATAGTTAGGTTTTTTTTCTTTTTGATGTGGAAACATACTGTTAACGAATGTGTTTTTTCTTCTTTCTTTTTTTTTTATGTAAAGGAATTGTAACTTTGAGTTGAACAAGTCCTTACAAACGGTAGTTCTAAATGATAAATACATGAAATACAATATACTAATGAAAGGCGAGAAGCACCCGAAAGGAGAGCAGGTGAACAAGAGCTGTTTGATGGCCTTTTGTGACAGATGGATCATTCAGTACAAGAATATGGTGAGGGTGTTTTCTTGGCGCGTCAAGACTTCGGCCTTGTGCTTTTTAGTCCGAAGCGGTTAATTCACCAGCCCCCCTCGATCGGCTTGTGCCATGACTGACACACTTTTCTCGTGGCCGTCGGAGTTACGTTGCTCTCCTTTCTAGAAATTAGCATCGGCAGCACAGGGGAGGTCAAATGCCCGTGCTTTCATGTTGGAAAGTGTGGCTTTTGGTTACAGAGAGGCTGGTTTGTCCCACTGCCCTAGTGTCCTGTAGATACCATCAGTTAGCTTGCTGAATTTTAAACCGTACGTTTCCAGAACATTATTTTGGAGGGTGAAATTATCATCTTTAACATTTTCATGCTAATAAAGAAATATTGATATTGTTTTTACCTTCTTGCCAATAATATTGGGATTTGCATTCACTACTTTGTGGCATTTCTATCAAATGAAAATGTGAAAGTTTGGAACTCTAGTGGACAATGGTTTTGGCTACGTTAAGCAGGATTTGGTTCTAGAGACTGGATCTATGGGGCTCTATTTAGTAATTCCCACTTTGCCCACCTTGACCAGTACTGCTGTACTCACTCCACTGCACGTTACATAACAGGTGTTAGACAATAGGTTTGCAAAGGACCGCTCTTGCCTGAATAACAGGAGCTTAGGGGGCCTAGCTGCAATATGTGTGAGTAAGGTCAAAAAGGTCACCGTGGAGGGAACAACAACCCTGAGGTCGCTGCGTCTGAAGAGCAATTTTCTGGTATTGCAGGAAAGATGAGAGGAAGATTAGGAGAGAGCGGTGTGATGAATTGTTAGGAACAAGTAAATGTCACACATGCACTTAAATCCTCGTTAGCCACGAGTAATCCTACCTCATTAAGTATTCATGGATATGTTTTTAAATTTGCTTAAAATGTACAGCACTTTTTTATTTTTCAGCTTTTCTCCGCTTGACATTTACTCAGCCAAATAATTTCGCACCTTGAAGCCCAGTGCAACCAGTCGTCCTCTTTTAGCCACCAAGCAACTCATCTGAATAATAGGGACGTTAAGTACCTTACTCGAGGACTGCAGTTGCTATGGTTGATGACGTTGAAGAGAGCATACTGTAAATTATTCCTAACCTTGAACGTCTCAGCGGGTCTGGGATTATATTTTACACCTTTGTGGTCAGTAGCTGGCAGAGAGTATGCATGTTTTCATCTGAATCAGATGCTACAACCAGCCTGGTTGAAAACATGCCTCTCACTGAAACCAGCGGGCAGAGTGTGTGGTTGCAATATAATCCGGCCTTCTGTCAGCCACGGTTACCTAACCGTGATAGGCTGCCATTGTTTCTTTTATACAGAATGCAGAACCGACCTAATACTGTAAGAAAGCTGAGCCGCACAAGTGATTTTATTGGAGATGTGTTTGCAGGGACCCAACAAAAAATGAACTGCAGCAAGAGTGGGTTTAAAATAGATGACCTACTAATTCTAAATATGCAACTATGATAGTAAAACATGGGATGCTTTTTTCTCTATAGCATGTACAAGGCGTTTAAACAAATGTGTCTTATTTTTAGATAGGTGTATGGAAAAGGGAGACAAGGACATGTCAAGAACTAAGTGAAAGAAGTACTAATTGATAGACGGAGCACATGGATGCGCTCTAAAATCAGGTCCGAGGTCAGACAGAGCCTTAAAATGACTTTTTCCGCTTCAGCTGAGATGAGTTTTGTCAGTTAAGTGCGTACGTGTCATGATGAAAAGTTTTTTCCCACAGGCTCAGAGCTTGTTTATACCATGTGACTTCAAATCGTGTGCTAGTTGCTCAGCTTCTAAACAACCGCTTTCTTTATGACTGACGATGATGTGTGTCAGAAAGAGGGCATGGTGGTGGGTCTGTCTGGGTCGAGTGTGTGTTTGTTTTTTGGCAGTGGGAGAATAGTAGCAGCTGAGTTCACAAAACAGAAGAATGGTTCTCCTCAGCTGGAATTGTACTCACCCTCTCCGCCAATCAGGGCTTGTTGCTACGTGGGCTGTGAATCTGCCCCTTTGTGTTGCAGAGTGGGAGACACACACAAACGCACACATACACGTCATAGATCCTAAGTCTTGAGATTTTAAGAAATGTTTCACTGACTGAAGTAGTAGGAAACTGGAAATGTTTTGAGAAAGACTTGCACATAATATTGGAAACCCTGACCATAACAAAACCTTCTGAAGTAGTGGTTGAAAAAGAATTTAAAAAATAGTTTACTTATGAGACCTGCTGATGGCCAACTTAAAAGTATAATTTAAAATATCAGGGTCACCTAGTCTTTAAGCAGTAATTTGAAACAAATGTGTTTAATTTCTAACACATCAAACTGGGCCTGGATCATCTTTTCCTTACCCTTCGTACCATTCTTCTGACAAAACATGCCAGTTTCTTGGCAGACTTCACCACCACTTCCAGTGTTTTTTTCATTGTTGTAACACAAAGCAGACAAAAACAGGAAAGGTGAGCTGCCAGTGACATGTTATAAAATGCAATGGAAACACAGCTGACCCTGTGTTTACAATTGTAATTTAGCAGCAAGCCTCTGCTGCTTTGCCACGAAGAGGGAGAACAAACCATACAAGAGTGACATAAACACTGAGACACACTTACGATAACATGCACACCTACACGGAGCTCAACGCACCCGCAGAGCAAGTATGATCACATAAACGGCTTAACGGACACACAACAGGCAGTCTTTGTGTACAATGCATGGACATAGTATAGCAACCGACATGCTCTAACACAGGCATATGCTGTATTCTCTCTCTGTCTCTGTCTCTGTCTCTCTGTCTCTCTCTCTCTCTCTCGGAGCATAACAGGAGCATTACTTGTCTTCAAACACTTTCTTGTCAAGCTGCAGCTCACTGTCGCATACAAAGCTGAGTATTGGTGCAGCTCATTCCTGCACACAGACACTCTTCAATCACCGTGACCGGATTGTTTAAGACAATGTCTCCGTTGCCCCGGTAACACTCCGGTCAACGGTTTTTGAACGTTGATCACAGGAGAGAAGTGGCTGAGGCCATGCATCCCTTTTCCTTTACTGCGTCACCTCCTTTCATAGTGGGACTTTAAAAGGACAAGGGATGCTATATTGCTTTGCCACGGGGCTCAGTTAATTGTGTCTTAATCCCACCGCGTGCATATTGATAGTACACTGTAACTCTCGTAGTATTGCATGGGCTTGTGGGGGTTAATAGGTTTTTCCTCAGACATACTGAGCAAAGTCTAAACTTTTTCATGATGAAGTCATCTAAAATGTCTTGGCCCACAGCATCTGAAAATAACTAAAAGGTTTTTAGATCAAATACAACATCAGGCTTTATATTCTTAGCTGGTGACCACCCAACAATATATCAGCTGTACCTAATCAACAACAATGAATTTGTTCAAACCTACAGGCATCACTTGCCTGTCTACATGGGAAGTGAAAGACACAATATGCTTTCAGTCATGACGACACCATCGCCAGACTGCAAAAATAGACACCTCAAGACTCCTTGGTCTGTTGTCTCCCTTTCAGCAACATTATGAGGAACATAAAAATACAAAACAATAGCGGTAGCCATCTTACCTCATAACTATCAGAATTTGCAATTAAGTTGTAATGTCAATCTGGAAGATCGACTGGTATAAAGCACTACATTTTAGCATAACATCTGAAAAGGACAAACACTATGCTTGCACTCAAAGCATGTGTGTATCTGGTTTCAGGGTGTTTTGACTCAAGTACAACATGTTATGCTCACTAGCGAAATGCTTGACAGAATATCTGTAAACAGTCTCGCATGAGCGCAACTTTTACTGAACAGCAGATGAAGTTATGTCCGTGAATTCTACGAACAGGATAAAGTTGGCTGGTCTGTGTATACTAGATTGTGCTACATGGTACTACATGCGTACACACATTAATATAGAGTGAATGGATGCATACAGCACATACTGAGTGTGCGGCTGCTCGCTCCTATGTAGCTTCTCTTTAGGCCCGTACATTATATATTTTGTCTTACACATTTGTTGTGACGTGCTCATAGAAATTGAGAGTTGGTTAGGAACACATACTTTAATAAACAATATAAGCAATCGGTTGAAATCCTTCAGATAGGGAAAAGGAGTTGCAGTTCAGTTGGTCTTGTAGACCAGCTGGTCTCCAAATATAGTCAGACTGGAGAACTGGCTGCGGAACAGAAAAGACAGCATTTCAAACAATTCCCATGATGGTGAAAAGCAGTGGCCGGAGCTGCTGACATTTCAAATCTGCCACCTGCTTTGCTACCAGTGCATTTGAACACTTTAAACTGGCTATGTGCTTTCTTGGTCTTGGGAGAGCCACATAGTGGACTACTACACTGCAGCCTTCAAAAGCCCCCCAGCCGGGCGGATTTTAGGGTAGCTCCTTTGTGATTTCCAAATATTCCATTAGCTATGTGTGCTCTGCTTTGGGAAGAGTGCTGCACTTAACTTAGCCCACTAACTATAGAACATGGAAATCAAAGGAACCCAGTATGGCATATGTGGCAGCATTTAAAATACAATTGCAATTAATTTAATCGTTCAATATATAGAAGAGGGTGTGGGGGGTCGATTCTTAGATGCATCGCGATTATGACTCTATGCAGAAAACTCAATAATCGGAAATGTAAAACTCAATTCTAAACGCTATGGGCTTTCCATTTTTTTGTTTACCGCTGCCCCTGAACGCAACAGACGTAATCCACGTGCATCTGTTTACGTTCTAAGCTAGGCTAAATGCTAGCGGGCTTTGGGTGAGGGCAAACCGAGTTTGAGCAGCCGAATATGGATACGATCTGACCGACACCTCCTGGCTTAAACGCTAACGTATGGGAACATTTCGCTTGTTCTTCCGCCCAACTCGGAAAGGGAGAAGAGAATCACGAAGTAGGTCACTTTTTTTTTTTTGGTCAAGGATTTGTGCCCCTAACCGGTCATTGAGAATCAGAGTTGTTTCCGCGCTATGTTGCACACTTTGGGACCGAGATACAACGTTCATCTCGACGTTGTTACGGACGCAACCAACCCAACGGTAAAGCCATGGAGTCACCAAGGAAAGCGGGTAAGATAGAAGTAGCCACAGAAGGTTGTGTGATCGTAACCGCGCACTTTATCACTGTATTGTTTTGCCACGTGTTTCAGAAATGGTTAATTTGGATGAGAGTGATCATTGCCTGGATTTGTTTGAAGATAACTCTGTATTGTTTATTCGTGAATAAGGGCACACGTCTGTGTTTTTTTTTACTACGAGGATGCTGCTACAGGCCTGATTTTACTTTCTTTTTGTCTTCTCTTGGCAATGATTGTAAATTATTTTAAATGTACCCCTCCAGTTGACACAGCTCTTCTGCTTGTTACTAATATTACATTTATAAAAGACAATTGAAGTAAATTCATTTTTTTTTCAATTATGAATTATTATAAATATGCAATCATGAGGTCCCAAGAGATTCCCACCCATAGTTCCATATTGTATGTCTTCAGGACCACATTAGCACTTTTTAACATGGGCGCTGGCAGACAAAGTCATAAAATAATTGATTGTAAGAACCTGCCCTTTTTAAAAATCAGGAAAAAACAGAAAACGAGAGCTACCAAGTTGTGTCTATATTTATCTTACCGGGGGCTGCAGTAAAGAGATTTGGCATGGAAGAACTGCCGGTGTAATCTCCCATTCTGCCTCTGTGTATTCATGATAGAAGTGCAGCTGTGTGTATGTACATATGCTTGTTTGTTAGGGCTGCACATTTCTTGATGAGAATCTTAAATGTATCTCTTAGACTTGAAACAGCAATGTTGTCTCACTATTCTATATATACATTTGGAAATATAAACCATATTGCCTCTGTTATCTTCCTAAGCCTAGGATAACTAGACGAGTACAGTGACCCACTTTGGCTGGTGTTCCAATTAGGGCAAGGTTGTACATAAGTGCGTGTTTGACTTTTTTCATCTAACAAAGTCCCATGCGACAGAATAAGAACTGTTGTTGAAGTTGTATTTGTTCTGCTCCCTTTACTTGTGCGCAGTTCAAGAGATGAACACACTCTTGTGAGTTGTTGAGCAACTTGGGGAGAAGTTAAAAGTGCTTTTATTGTTGCAGCTGAGATTCCTGCTAATGCAAATATGGCAGAATTGTTGAAGGACTTTACATGGAGGTATGATTTACAATTCCAGTTCTAATATCACGCAGCCCTGTTGGAATTAGTCACATGTACATATGCACGTCCATGCATGATTTCAAGGTCAGGCTATTGCAACATCACAAAAGTGCTTGTGCAGGGAAAAAAAGCTTTTGCTCAGAGTTGTTTCCCATCAAGAACATCCGGTGCTGTACCTGATCAGAAGGAGGAATTTGCAGTTGGGAACCTTGAACCTTCACTGTTAAGTTCCATCCAGAAGGAGCTTGATATCATTGTGCGTTAAGCCGACACACCTCAGCAAGCTCAGCAGACTGCTGCCACTGCTGCGTTGAAGCTGTCTGGAAATGCCTTCAACACACAGCCTCCAGGCAGGCTGGTAATCTAGAGTCTGCAGGTCCCAGGAAAAAAGAAATGCTAACGTATTAAATCATATCAAGTAAGGACCTCACATTATTTTACACACAGAGCAGGTCTAAAATCTTAAAAAGCCTCTGGTGGCCATGCTGCGTTGTTTTTCATTACGGAATTGGTTCCGTTATACCGACCTTTTGTTCTCTTAGTTTTATTATTTATTTTTCTGAGACAATGGACTCTTCCCCATTGGAGCAGTAAGGGGCTTTAGTGTCTTTCTCGTCAGAAGCTGTGGACAGTTATGTTTACTGTCACAGCCAGTTTTGCCATTTGTACTGTACCACTAGCCATTCGTTACATTGTTTATTTTCCTCGCACATTTATATTGATTCGACTATTAGGCTTGGATATTTTATACAGAGTTAAGTAGAATTTGAACACCCCATTGTTAGTCATTTGTCCCTATAAACTCAGCTTATTCGTCCTTCTGTCGTTCAGCCTGTCTTGGTGTTTCCCTGTCTGCCCCCATAGACAGTTTAGTTTTGTGGTGGAAAAGTTCAAAGGTCTGGCAGATAGTGGTGGACAAATGTATTACAGACGGGTCATGCTTAGTCTTGGTATTGCCACGTTTGACTCATATTTTTTCATCTTCGCGAGCTGTCATAGAGGAACAGTGATAATGTGTCATGTTAAGCACACACCTTTTCTTGCGTTTTTAAATTTAGAATGATTAGGTTTGACATCAACTCAGCTGACGCAAATGCCACCCAATTCACTTTTCTTCTGCAAGGTTTCCAACTTTGCATGCAATCCACTTGACAAACAGTTAACTGGAAACATCGTTAATTTGACTTCCTGTCTGCCTTTTCAGCTAACAGTGCGTGTTTCCTGTCTGCCCTTTAGACGACTCGTCTGTCTTTTCCAATATCTATGTAGCCCGTCTCTCTCTCTCCCTCTGAAGTATGTCTCTTCCTGGTTGCTGCCCTGCAGTATAATATCTCATATTGTCCGTGTGTAACGCTCCGTCTTTGGTAACCAGTTACCCAGCCATAGGTGAGCTCATCACTGTTTTGTTCCAGCTAAGGCCTTGATCGGTGACTCTTTTTTTTTTTTCTTTTCATCTGCTTCTGCCTTTTGTCTCTCGTTCCCCAACACAGACAAATCCCTAATGAAGAAAAGACTAGCTAGACTCAAGCTGTGCTCTCTGCTTCATTTGACCGAATTGTGGTCACAAACAAATGACATACATAGTGAACCGCACCGGCTGAACAGAGGAGTATCGGAGTGGTTTTGCCATATGGGTACTTGCACAGCATTCAAATTAGGTGTGTGTGTGTGTGCGTGTGCGTGCGCGTGCGTGTGCATGCAGAGTATCATTTGCTGAGGAAAGAGGGCCATCCATGCAGTGATTGTGTGGCCGCAGTGCACAGATTAATGGGTCGGCTTATATGAACGTGTCTCCCACTTAGTGTCTCTCCTTCTCCCCTTCTGTCTCTCTGTTAAAACAGACACGCTACAGCGTGCAGCATGTAAAAATGTAATCCGGCCAACATGTACTCAAATCGCAAGCATCCAAATCACAATCGCTGCCATAACCATTTCGACCAGGCACTGACATGTTTGACTCATTTGCCTCTCTGACAGGTCTTAGGTAACGATGAATCACTCCTAAGTGTGTATCGCGGCAGGGTTACTCTGAACACTATTTGCTACCAAGGCTGATCGTTCCGCTCTTGTCCGGTAGGCCTTTTTCCATCCCACATGACTATACTGATCTCTTGGCCCGAGGACACGTGTGTGTGTGTGTGTGTGTGTGTGTGTGTGTGTGTGTGTGTGTGTGTGTGTGTGTGTGTGTGTGTGTGTGTGTGTGTGTGTGTGTGTGTGTGTGTGTGTGTGTGTGTGTGTGTGTGTGTGTGTGTGTGTGTGTGTGTGTGTGTACAGGTCCACCAGCTGATCTGTAGGCGGGACTCCAGCTGCACTTGGTGGCAGGCGGTCACAGGTCTAATAATAAGATGCCTGAATCCAAATCCGACCTGTTGCATAATTCAGATCACACATTATTGGGAGATGGATGAGAGGTCACACGCACATGGAAAAGAGTCAGACCAGTGTTGCATTGTATTTTATGTATTTGGGTTTGGGTCAGTATTGTGCCGGATGTATCAGCAGAGCCTCTTATTTAAACATTGGAACTAAACCTGATTGAAATGGGGGGGGGGGGGGGGGGGGTTCTCCAGTTTTTCTGCATTTCTTAAGCAGTGCGAGTATTTGCAATTGAATTGCATCATGTACACCACAGTGCAGACAGAGGGCTCAAAAACAAATTGGAGAAAGAGAGATATACATCTTACAAACACATTTTAATTCAAACAGTAAAACTATAGGATGATGAGAGACCGATTTCATTTTAAAGATATGGAAAAGCAAGGAATTAATTGGTCATGGTTAGGTGGGATAGAGAGGAGGAGGAAGGCAAGATTGAACATTGAGCCCGGCTTGTGAGGCTTAATGATTGGTAAACAACCCGGATTGTTACATAAATTCTCAAATAATATTAAAATATTTGTACCATTGATTTGACTCTACGTTTTTTATTACAACTAGATTGTTAGTTTTAATTATTACAAGCTGTTGAAGAAGGATGAAACTGGGTCTCAGTTCTGTAAATGTGCTTCTGTATGTTGAACACAGCTCTCTTTTCATGTCTATGAAAAGGTTTCCTGCTTCTCAGCCTTTTATGTGTTGTCCTGCTTCCTGGTGTGTGTGTGTGTGTGTGTGTGTGTGTGTGTGTCATAGGAATGTTCTATTCAGTCACGACGCCCTAAAGAATGACAGCTCTCATCTATGGGCTGGACCCTTAACCAAAGCCTCCATCACTAGTCTTTTGTCCTGCACGGCTTGTGTGTGTTGTGTTTGTCCGTATGTTTTGCTTTTTCACTGTCTTCATGTATGTTTTCCTGGGTTTGCCTTTCCTAGAGAGCAGCAATCTGACACCCACAATGCACACATAAGCAGGTGTGTGTGTGTGTTTCTTCAAGGGGGGTATATGTAGTACACAGCTTTAAAAAACTGCTTTCTGCTGCTTCCTTAATCATTATTTTACCTATCTTCCTTCATCCATCCATGCTTTCTTTCTATTTTGCTACTTGCCTACTTCCTGGAGCATCACTGAGCCCAAATTTCCTAATACGCCCGGGAACCGTAGTTTTCCCAGTGCGAACTTGGAACACTTTATACTGCCCACTGTTGTACTTTCAAGCCAACCATCATGTAAAGGTGATGGACTCCGTGACCTTGACTCTTGACCTTTGTCGTACATTCTGATTCCAGCCCATAAAGAAAAGGATATTTTCCCTGAATGTAGATAATTACTTTATTGATCCCCGAAGGGAAATTCAGGGTCCAAATAGCTCAAGCTAAAGACAAAAACATAACACAAAACACAACACAGCACGCATGTAGCCTTCATCCCTTTCACCCTGTGCTTATTAAGCCTACAGCTGGCTAACAGACCCCCGCCCTCTCCTTGCCTCCCCTCTCCTCCCCCCTCATGTTTTGTGTTGGACTGCGCCTTACTCCACATGCAGCAGTAGCAGCTCAAAGGCATGTAGGAGGAGTTCCCTTGGAGGAATGTGCTTGACTGTGATATGTGCGTGCGCGCACATATCACACGATCAGCAGCTCAGCTCGTAGCTCACACTTCTGCAGAGCCAGCTGAGAGGGACTCTGTTCTAGCCAGCCTGGCTCTGGTGGGAGAAGGTGTGTGTGTGTGTGTGTGTGTGTGTGTGTGTGTGTGTGTGTGTGTGTGTGTGTGTGTGTGTGTGTGTGTGTGTGTGTGTGTGTGTGTGTGTGTGTGTGTGTGTGTGTGAAGGTGTGTGTGAAGGTGTGTGTGAAGGTGTGTGTGTGTGTGAAGGTGTGTGTGTGTGTGAAGGTGTGTGTGTGTGTGTGTGTGTGTGTGTGTGTGTGTGTGTGTGTGTGTGTGTGTGTGTGTGTGTGTGAAGGTGTGTGTGTATTTTGTACTTCTAGCCTTATGAGGACGTGGCCTCCTCAAATTGATTAAAATGTAAAAAGTATCCACGAAATTGTGACCTAATATGCGTTTGACTCCGATTTAAATGAAGGCAGAGGGAGGGCTTGAGATTGTAGGCAGGCAACTTATTTACATAAGTGTGTCTTCTCGTGTGCTGTAAAGAAAGTAAGCTGTGATTCTCAGAGCTGCTGTGTATCAGCTGACCTCCTGCGAGATTCTGGGAGTTTTCTCTGGAGGAGCGCTAAGACGGGTGCCTCAACATTGTGCTAAAAATACCCTACTTTAGAACCAATTGCAACACAAACGGAGCATTTGTTAGTTTTGTTTTTTAGGAGACAAAATGAGGAGCCACAGCTGCAAGTAGCATTTTTACTGGTGACCTAATAATACAGTCCCCATCTTTCCCCTTGAGTGGTTCAGAATGATCGTTAATTTGAACGTGACAACCTGACGAGTATTCCTTGTTAGTCCTACTCCAGAGTCTCACTGTTGATTGAGAGGGGGATAGTCTGTTCCTGAATGGTGACGGGTTGACTCAACTCTGTCCTGCCAGGTCTTGGTCTGGCCCCGCCCAACCCCACCCTGGCAAAAATGATGGCGCACTGGGCGGTGCAGCATGACTCTACTATTTCTGTTCTTTACTGTACTCGGTTTCTGGTTAAGGTTTTCTTATTGTCTGTAAATGTTTTGTCAATGACTGTCAGTGACGTCAGTGTCGGCATTGTCTCTGCTTGTGTGCAGGTGTGTGTACTGTTTAAGCGAGAGAGCAGGCAGTGTGTGGCTTCACCCCTCTGCTCAGCTGACATGCGAGGTCTAAATATATTCCTCTGAAGCGTTCAAACTGGAAAAGTTGTCATCCACCGCCTTCCCCCACACCCCTTCTCCAAACAAGTCTTTCCAGCCAAAGTTAAATAGCCATAGATACTGCGCTAAAAACCATTCAGGTGTAAATGTGCTTATCATGTCAATACAGGTGGCTTTCTGATTGCATCTATATTGCCCCCAGCATCTTTCGACGCTTTGGTAAATGAATAGTTTGCCTGCTACTTTCCTCCAATTGGTTCCTTGTTTAGATGTGAAGGGATTTGAAAATATCTGCTGTTTCTCTGCCTTTCCTAGATGCAACAGAGGAGTTTTTCGAGTATGATGCCGAGGAGTTCCTGGCGTTTCTGACCTTGCTCATCACAGAAGGAAGGACACCAGAATATTCCGTGAAGGGCAGAACCGAGGGGCTACACTGTCCACCAGCCCAGTCGGCCATGCCACCTCTTCACAAACACGAATGCAGCGACAAACTGCCCCAGGTATGCGCATGCTTAGATGCACACATAGATAACAGTGTCTCTTCTCATTTTACTAGAGGTTGTTGCTGCTGCTGCTGCTTCATTTGCGTCATTCAAGTCATGAACTTTTTTGTTTTAGGCCCTCTTATAAAATGGGGTGCACATTAGACATATTGTTTAACTGTGGGGCTAAAAGCCCCCAAAAAATACATTTGAAAAACTAAACGGCAATATCTCTTTTCAGAAATCAGTTTCATGTAGGAACTATTTTCTTTCTACCGAACTTTATTTAGATTGATTAAAAAAAAACTGGTAAAAAATAAAAGAGGAAAAAGGAATAGAAAAATATTGGTTGTTGTTGTTTTTGAGATATTAGTGATGAAGTACTGAATTGATCACGTTTGTAATAAAAAAATATATTAGAAACCACACACTTTAACAAAAACTAGACATTATATACTTTATAAACGATAATGTTTATAACGGGGCTTATTTTCAGCTATACAGTGAGATATATATATATATATATATATATATATATATATATATATATATATATATATATATATATATATATATATATATATATATATATATATATATATATCAGGGTTTCCCCTACCGTTAGAATAGGGGGGCGGGGCCTGAAAACACCCTCCGCCCCCCTGTAATTTTCTCCGTCGCGCCAGATCACAGACGTGATTTAAGGTTCCCTTTCCTATAAACAGGTCTACACCTTGTTCTTTTATTAAACAAACTCAATGTTCTTATTTTATTGATCGTATTTCTGTCTATTTCTGTCATGGTCGCGTTTACAACTCTACTTTGCTCTCGGTAACGCGCACCGCGGAGATCCGCCCCGATGCCCACAGACTCGTGCGCGCGCACAGGTGGGCAGAGAGCACACTTCCATCAGCCGGCAGAGAGCGTCCAATAATGTCGCGTGGAAAGAAAACAGATATATCTGCGTTTTTTAAACGCTCCCAACGTCGCTCCCAATGTCCCAACGTCGCCGTCGTCGCCGCCGTCGCCACCGACACCACCCCCCCCCCCGGCCGACACCCCGCCCCCCTGAAGCTGTAAACCTAGGGGAAACACTATATATATATATATATATATATATATATATATATATATATATATATATATATATATATATATATATATATATATATATATATATATAAATAAATAAAAAAAATATGTTAAAATGTTTGTCAATATTGTGACTAAGATGTGGCCTAAATAAAATCACTGAGAAATCCAGCTCCAAGTGAGGCTCTTTGTGGGTCCCATCTGCTCTGCCCCTAAAGTTCAAGGTCCGGTTGTTGACATTCAGTAATGAACACTAACCCTCCACCTTTTGTCTGCGGGTGTGTGTGTCCAGTGTCGGCAGGCAAGGCGAACCCGTTCGGAGGTGATCCTGCTTTGGAGGAACAGCATCCCCATCATGATCGAGGTCATGCTCCTGCCAGACTGTTGCTATGGAGACGAGTGCCCCCCGAGTAACCCCATCAGCGACCCGATCATCAAACAAGATGCTCTGCTGCTGGAGAGATGGACCCTGCAGCCAATTCCAAGACAGTAAGGCTGATATACACACATAGGCCTACACACATGATCTTACTATTTAAACATGGAAAAGAGATGTTGTCCCGTTATATTGATACAAAGCAGACTATGTTTTCAAATATTTAGTTTAAATTCTGCCGTTTACAAGACAAATATGGTATGTTTTAGTTAATAGGTTTCTAGTTAAATGGCTGTATCCAAAGAAAACACAATGTAGCCCCTAGGACAGCGTATAAGAGCTGTGAAATCCCTACTTTTTGTGTTTTTAATAAATTCATAGTACTTGCCGTGCAGATTTTAGCATTCCTATAATGTACAGAATAGCTCAAAGGTGAAGGCTAAAAAAGGTATACAATAAAGAAATGTAAATCTTGATACTCAGATGGTTAATTAGCCTTACACATTGGCCCTCTTTCCTACTAACGTGCGGAAACGGGGAACATTGTGTTTAAAAAAAAAACACAAAAAAAACACACATCCTTGAACATTTTTCTCATTAACCTGACATACTGGCACATTTCCACCTCTTTTCAACTGTGTTTTTAATAGAAGCGGTGATCGCTTCATTGAGGAGAAGACGCTACTGTTGGCTGTTCGCTCCTACGTCTTCTTCTCTCAGCTCAGCGCCTGGCTCAGCGCCTCCCATGGTATCGTCCCAAGAAACATCTTGTACAGGTCAGTCACCGGCGGTTTGTTGCACCAGATTGTCAAAGCGACAGGAAACTTGTTCCTTTCAAATATTTGCTGTGCTGTTTTGAAAATGTAATCAGAAGAAGTAAAACAGAATCTCTGGAGGCTCTGACGCTTCCTGGATATTTTATGATTTAAAAGTTAACAATGGCGATTAATTGAATCTCACTGTCTGTCAAACAGGATCAGTGCTGCTGATGAGGAGCTGGTGTGGCAGTTCTCCCAGCCGCCTTCAGAACACATTTTCCCAGTCCCAGATGTATCCCAGAGTGTTTCCCTGCAGGTTCGTGTCCAGTCACTCCCACGGCAACCCACCTATCCCACGCTGGCCTGCAGCATCCATACCGGCCTGCCTCCGCTTTACAGCAAGACCCCCAGCCTCAACCCAAACCTCAACAGCCATGGTGGCTTGCCCACCCACAGAAAGAGTCAGGACCCCAGCAAAGACGACCTACTTCACAACTCTAACATGTACAGCAAGAGCTCCAACTCCATGTCCGGCCTTCTCCTCAATGGATTACCGATTCCTAATCTCCCCATCAACAACATCCCCATTAATAGCCTTCCCCACACTGCTGTTCCCTCTCCTTACAGGAAGAAGAGCCCAGAGCCAGGTGAGGACCACACGCATCAGAATGGAGAGCTTCCACCGGTCAACATCCCCCAACGTCAGGGCTCCCCTCTGTTCCACAGGCCCTCTCACTCCCCTACGCCCTCCCGCTCCCACTCACCCTCTCCACTTCCCACAAGCAGGGCAGGGAAGTGGCTGTACAATGCTCTCAATGGTTCATCTGACCCCGCACCAGTAGAGGATTATGAGTCTGGCATAAACAGCAGTGATAGGTCAAAGGGGTCCATCCCTGAGCCACTGAGAGCTTTTAAGAATTTCTCCTTGGCTGAGCCACCGCGTTGCCCCTCCCCAAGGCCTGCAAACGAAACGAACCCACTGATTGGCTCCCTGCTGCAGGAGAGACAGGAAGTAATTGCCCGCATCGCACAGAGGCTCAACTTCTGCGACCCCACAGCACCGCCACTACCCCCTGGCCTTTTTGCTTCTGACAACCCTCCCAAAGCCATGTGGGGCAGTAACCATGATGACATAACTGCCAGTAAGACCAAAGAGCCCGAGGTACCGCCCTATGAGTCTGTGGGACGTGTGTGGCCCAGCCACTTCAACACACCCGTGAGTGACACCTCTTACAGCAAGTGGGAGTGCTCCTCCCCTAAACCTGCAGCATGCAGGAAGCTGAAAATGACTGAGACAAGAGATGCAGAGGATGAGAAAGAGAAGGAGAAGGAAAAAGACAGGGAGAGAGACGGCTCCCTGATCGCCCAGGCAGTACAAGATATAACTAGACTCATCCAGGAGAGACTGTCTGTCCCCTCTCTGTCCCCACGGCACGGCAGGAGCGGCAGCCATCTGCACCACACGCACACAACGACAGTCACACACACGGTCCGCACATACTCGCACGCCACACGCATCCCACATGCCTCACACACTGCCACCAACAGCTCCACCAACGGCCACATACCCAGCCATCATGAAACTCGCAGAGACAGTGTTTGCACCGCTGCCACACATGCACCCGTTTGCACAGACGAGCCCCGGGGTGATCCGGGGACAGAATGCCATTCTCCCAGGGCCCAAAATGGTGCTCACTTTACACTTGAAGAACCCTCATTCAAAGGCCAGTCCCACAGCCAGGCTGGTCGGCGTTTACGAACTTCCTCACAGGAAAAGCTCGTAGTCAGGACACTCAGCAGCCATGAAACCCTTTCTGCCTCCCATGTCCTTGAGAACAGCCCAAGGAATGCCCAGATGTTTAGTTGGACTTGCAATGATGCCAGCCCAGCCATGAACTGTAACATAAGCCACAACCACAGCAAGCCTCAGCCTCAGCTTCAGTCCCAGGTGCAGTTATGTGCACTACTAGCCCAGGCCTCTGCCCTGCAGGATGAGAACCAGGCACCCTTGATGTCTGGACGCTCCAACACCTGCAGTCCAGACATGACACCCCCTTCTACGGTCCTGGTAAGGGACTCCTTCTTTTAAAGGACATTGTTTGTGCATATAGTTTTGAGTGATGGCGCATTTACTAATCTGCAATTATTATTTGTCATGCCCTATCCCTTTTTTTAAAAGAGCCTATGTTGAACTGCATCACTAAAATAGAAATTGACCAACATTTTGGCAAGTTTATTCACTTTATTGCTGAGAGTTAGAAGAGAAGATTTATACTACTTTCATGTCGTTACAGTAATTATGGAGCTAGGTACAAAAGTACCGAAATCCTCCTCCCTCTCCCTGCCTCTAAAGCTCACAAATGATTAACTGGCAATATCTTTTGTTTGTTTAATCCTTACAAAAACTGAAGTGTAGATGTGGTTTTATGAGGGTTATGTGGGTGACACTTACGGGAAGCGCTCTTTCCAGTGTTTCCAAGTTAACTTGCTGCTGGCGCTTTCCTCATATTTATTGTGATCAAATTACATTTTTAACTCTCAGCAAGAAAGGGAATAAGTGTATTTCCTAAAAAAAAAAGTTATAGTTAACTGTTAGTTATATACATTTAGCTATAATTCTTGTAATTTTTATTTGTTTAAACTAAAGTACTTTTACTTTCTGAAATTACTTAATTTCAGAAAGTGTAGGTCACTACAGCCATCACATTTGTCAAATTTAGCTTATCAAAGTCAAAGGGACCTCCTCGTTTATAGACGCTGCTCTGTTATAATGAGTTGCTGGAAGCGGATGAGACTTCAGTGGTGATGAAGATGGCATATGATATATGAGAACCAGTGGCGGCTGGTGACTTTTTTTTTGGGGGGGGCGCAGTTGGGCGGCGCGGTTTAAATAGCACTCCACAAGGAGAAGAAAAGAGGTTTGGAGTAGAATATTCTAAAAAACAAAGCTTTACTTCAAGAAAACACAGTGCTCAACACTGTCCAATAACAACTATCAACAAACTGTAACTTTGGGCATGAGAGGTTCAGAGCAGAATGGTTTAAGAAACATTCAATGTGGTGGCCAGAGCAACTTCAGGGAATACATTGACGTAGCATTCAAACTGGGGGCCCTGCAGTAAGGTGGCACTGGTGAGGTGGTCTTTGAAGGCAAAGCGTTCCCTGGTGTGTCCAAGTATGGTGTCACAAACCTACAGATAAATATATAGAGAGAGACAGAGACAGTAAGATAAGTTGTGGGGAAATATCTACTACAAACAGGCTTCATACTACAGACAAAAAACTATGTTTTGTGTGTCTTGATGGCTCAGCAACATAGACAAAAGGCCAGGAGCCACCTTGATGGCTGTAGCTATGACACACACACACACACACACACACACACACACACACACACACACACACACACACACACACACACACACACTAACTTGTTGGGGGTTGAATTGGTATTTTAGATAAAGTTATAGCCTGATATGATATCCACCCAAATCTAACAATGTCCAACATGTGTTCTGCTGTGGGAAAGATAAAACATTAAACTCTAACAGGCATCTGCTGATTTTGACACTCACTTCTGCAGCAATCCTTCAAGCTCATCTTCCTTCACAGCCCGGCGCTTCCTCGGCTGCTCAGAGCCACTGCACACTGAGCCTCCAGCTAGCAGCTCCGGTTAGCATGTAGCTTGGTGCATGTAGCTTCACTGCTTTGCTGCTGAATATTTAAATCCGGACGTTCGGGTCCCAACTCTTTCAGCCTCTTCTTGTCAACATCTGATCGTGGATTGAAAGGTGTTTCGCGTAGAGATACCACAGAGTTTTCAGTCGCCATACTAACATAATCAAAGTCTCTGCTAGCTGTGTTGCTCGCGTAGCTACGTGGGAGCTATATTGGATGTGAGGGAATGATAAAGGTCTCTGATTGGACGAATAGTCCAACCACGTTGCAATAAGAAACGATGTCATTGGCTAGGGCGCAGATTCGTGCGCCCGAAGATTCACGTTTCATCCGCCAATGAGAAGCTGTCCTTGCCGTCACGAGGGTGAAATGTTTCATGGCTTTCCATAGACACACATTGGGCCGGCGCCCCGAGAGGGGAGGGGCTTTTCTCAGTAATGATGAATGGCGATATATTATATTTAACTTAAGTGGTTGTTGACAGGGGCTTACGGTCTCCCACACACATGTAGCGCGTCAACACGGTATATTTCTTATTTAAATTATTTGATATATAATGTTTTTTGACAGTATATATTATTTTTTTTTTTTCTTTTTTTTTTTTTTCATGCAAAATTTTAGGAGGGGCGGCGCCCTAGCGCCCTCTATTGACGCACCGCCACTGATGAGAACATGATTTAATGAATACAGATCATTTTAGTTTACTTGCAAACTGTCCTAATCTCTCTCTCCCCATCTCTGTTCTCCAGCGAGCCCACGGCCCCTCTCCGCTTCTACCCTGCAACAGCTGGAAGACACAGAATCGCCACTCAGTGGATGCAACAGCGACCAAAGCCTTCCACCCCTGTACTGGCCTGCCTCTGCTCTCCAGCCCTGTAAGAAACACACACACACATCTTCACAGTGAAACTCCGTCATTTTCAGTTTCTGCTTTGTGCATTCGTTAGGATAACACTAACATGCAGGCTCCACGTCACAAACACTTACTGACTCAGTCGTTGTCGGTGTCCAGGCGCCATGACAACACACCCGCCACCCTTTTTATTTCAAGCCATCTGAAGCATTAATCAGAGTACTTTCACCAGTGTAAGAAGTGAGCCTGTGAATGGGCGTCGTAAAGAGACTTTGAAGTACCTGGCAGCTGCTTTTATTGCTGCTGCTGCTGTTGCGGCTGCTGAGTTGTTAGCCAAGGTTAATGTACACACAAAAACACACAATCACATAGAAAGGTGAGGCACGTGACTCATCTTTGCCTCATCAACCTCAGTAAATTTCTCAGATTACCACAGTCCTAGATCATCACAGTTTCCTGCCTTCTGATCATACACCTTCTCATGCACGTAAACATGAGAATTTACATACACCAACACACAAGCTCACTTATTTTCACATACACATCATGACGTATATTAGACGCATTGTTGTCATACCGTAATATTTTTAAATCTGTCACGATGCCTTTTGAATCTTTCATAAAAGACAAAACCTGTTGTATAGTTTTGAGCCCTATATTTTCAATATACAATATATCTTAACCAGGATACTATAAAAGTTGCTCTGTGTTAATCATGCCGTGTGTGTGCTGCAGGTTCCTCAGAGGAAAAACCAAACGGGCTACTTTGATCTGGACACCTCTCTGGCTGGCTGTAAGGGTTTGCCTTGGGCCTATGGTAAAAGGTAGGCGTTTCCTCACCTGGGATCTTTGTTACTATAGTTAACAGACTCCAAATGAGTTTATCCAGGAGGATACGATCGGGATGCTTTCACAGGTTTAATGCAGTCTTAGTAACAGTTAAAAGACCATTGTTTGTTTTACAGATACCTCCCACGTTTATTATAGTACCATCTGGAACAAGTTACTCATACTTTTGCTTCAGAATTTTAAAGCTTGTTTTTCTCGCTACGTTACAGTTCAGCTGTTACAATGCGTAAGTGTCAGCAAGGAAAACTCTGTTATTGTTTTTTTTTTTCTTCTAAGTTGAATAGATTTTATTGTTAAAGTTTTTATTTTTATTTATCACCAGTATTACTCAAGCTATCTAAAGCCATAGAACCAGTGTATCGGGGATCTATATTAGAGAGGAGGTTTGCTACAGCTCCAATGTTTGAACCCTAACACGCTGACATGGCCTCGAATCAGCGGCAGGTTTGAGAAGTATTGTCTTTGTTGAGAGATCAGACAAAAAGAGTGTTGTTCTGAGTGGTAAGGTTAGGTCAGCCCTGTTCTGCTGACACGCTGCCACCTGCTGAAGCTCTCCTGTACTGTGGCTGCATCTAGAATCACACATTCTGCTCAAAATGGCAGACAGAACTGAGTTGGCGTCATTAACACAGCGCTCCATAGCACTGCCTACACACAGATGTGGGTGGTAACGTAATGCTGCTTTTCATAGCAGATGTTTTTCCAGTTTGGTAAAGTTCTTGTCAGTTTGGCTGAGGCTGGTAAAAGCTATTGTCATGCTCTCCATATATTCTTCTACTTTTTTTTTTTTTGTTCTAGTAAATGTGCTTGATTTAAAAAAATATATAACTAAAGATTTGAGTGAGCAATGGACTAATTATTTTGTTCTGCCTTGCCCTTCAGTAAATTAAGACATCAGAGTAACTGGCTGATATCGCCTTCTCAAGGCACAAATGAAGATGCTCTTTCACGCATCTCGCCATGAAAACAAGTTGAACAAGAGTGTGTGTTTTAACCCTTCAGGGTGTGTCCAAAGAGAGAGGGCTACACCGATGAGTCACAGCAGCTGTTCAGTACCAGCGCTCCACCTGCCAGTCTCAGTCTGCTGGGAAACTTTGAGGTATAACATACAAACACACACAGTACATTACAATTATCAAGTAAAACAAACATTTTTGTTTTTGTTTTTCATTTCATTAAAATACTTAACTGTGTTTTCCTAGGAGTGTGTGCTGAACTACCGCCTGGAGCCTTTAGGGTTAGTGGAGGGTTTCACAGCAGAGGTTGGAGCCAGTGGGTCTTTCTGCCCCAGTCACATGACCTTACCTGTAGAGGTGTACTTCTACAGTGTATCCGATGACAACGCTCCCTCACCATATATGGTGAGATTATTTGTTCCCAGTTAGTCAATCAATAATACTTCTTTTTTTTCAGCCTGTCTGACTGAGCCTTGAGCTGAGCGCTGTATCTGCAAATGTGTGTGTGTGTGTGTATGTGTGTGTGAGAGCACTGGTGTGTATTACGTTTTGAATGCCCGTTTGAGAGACAGTTCTTGTCATGTGATTTTCACAGGGTGTGATCAATCTGGAGTCCCTGGGGAAAAGGGGCTACCGTGTACCTCCATCAGGAACCATTCAAGTGGTGAGGAAACTTTCTGTTGGTAGAAATTATCTTAAAAATGGATTTATATGAAATGTCTGCATCGTGGCCTACACATGGCTGAGAACAAAGAGCAGATTACACAAAGTAACAAAGGGGAAAGGGCAACCCCTTGTGGTTATAGAGGGAAATTCACCATCTTGGGTCATGTTTTTATTCATTCATGGTGCTTATACTTCCTCATTTAAAATGTTTTTCTCTCTCACCAGTGTATCACCAGTATGTAAGGATGACATGTATAGTGTTGTGGTGTTATAGATCAATGAAATCGGGTCACAAAGAGTTTGAAACCTGTGTAAATCCTCCTATGCTTCTCCGGTTATACCTTTCAGACCTTATTCAATCCCAACAAGACAGTGGTGAAGATGTTTGTTGTGATGTACGACCTACGAGCCATGCCAGCTGGACACCAGACCTTCCTGCGCCAGAGGACCTTCTCTGTTCCCGTCCGCCGTGACACAAACAATCAGACCAGCAGGAAGCCCCTCGGCCAGGCACGCACCTTGCGCTACCTCGTTCATCTGAGGTAAATTGGCTGTCATTTCATTTCTAGTGCACATCAAAACTGGAATATATCCAGCAGCTGTTGTTGATGTTTCTCCTCCCTCTCCAATCTCGACCAGGTTCCAGAGTTCCAAGTCTGGGAAGATCTACCTCCATAGGGACATCCGTCTGCTGTTTTCCAGGAAGTCCATGGAGGTTGACAGTGGTGCTGCCTACGAGCTCCAGTCCTCTACAGAGTCCCCTATAGACCCACCATTCTCTCCCCGATGCTGAGACACAACCCCCCTTCCTCCTCCACCTGGCAGGCGGCTACCGAAGCTTCAATCACACCTTGATGCCACCGACGGACTCTTGAGCAACCCATGGCGAAATATACTGCTCTAAAACGGAATTTAAGGACTGCAGTCATCAAGACTTACCTGACATGTGACCACAATCTTATGTTTCGTCCCTCCTGTCACCCAGAACTGACAAGGGGGCCCGGGGGGCTAAGAGCCTGGGAGACTTGTTGGAAATGGTGTTCTTTGTTAACTGTACAAAGAGGTTGGGTCATAGGTGACAATTATAGAGTATGTTTCAGATCCAGTTCTCCTGGTTAAGAAGGCCCGACGAGATCTGATGGGTCATTCTTTTTCCTGCTGTTGTGTGTATCCCCTCCAGCGTCTGGCAGGAGAGTAGAGCCCAGTGATCGTCTACAGAAGCAGTTAGACACTTAAAATATTTCAGCAGCGTTTAGGCTACTTTACCCACATCAAAATGTTAATTGGACCTGTACTCAACATGATGAATCAGTGTTCAGTCACAATTCAATTAGTTATAAATGCAGTACAAGGCCCTTTTTAATGGTAAAATATTTTGTTGGAAATCCTTGAAGAACAGATTGATTGATTCCTCAGCTTGGAGCAGAGGGACTGCAAATGGAAGAGTGTGATGTCGCACACTCTTCTTGACTGGTGCAAAATCATTCGCTCGTCCAAAAGAAAAACATACCATGGACCACTAAAGAAGTTGAACAAGCTACATTCAACTGAAAGCTTCATAGCTAAACATCAAAAGTGCACTGTGGAATTTCTTCTCATTATAACTGGAAATGAAACAGAAAATAGTAATATTCTAATACTTTTGTACTGTTACAGAACCACTTTATTGGAAGTGTTGCAATAGAAAGTAATCTTAGTTTAGTGTTTACACATTCACTTTCAGTTTACTTACCATCGGTTTATTTAATATTTAAATTAATATTTCAGTTACTACTTGTGACGTCTGTCATGCTAAGATGATGTAGTGCAAACTGTATATCATAGTATGTATTTTTGACATTAATATTCAAATCTGAAAAAATATATATCTTCTAAAGCAATCTGAGAGCTGCTCTGTCTCTTTATTTGTTGCACTGTTTCCCACCTCTACATCACCACACATTCATGCAGGAATCAAAGAAACAAAACACAGGTTCTGCTGCTTCTTTAAATGTGGTTCCAAATGGCACCTGATGAGGAAAAACAACAGGGCTGTGAGATCGCTTTGGGTTTTGGATTAATTATAAGTGTGATAATGGCCCCAAAACTCTACAATCAGTAACAGTGGTGACTTTGGAACGGGACCAACATGGTTTATCTACAGGGGATTTTTCAAATAAAAAGCAAAACTTTATTTTATTATCATAATTAAAACAGTAAGTGGACAGACCACTTAGACAACTCATTTTACACAACATCTGTAGGTAGTGGCAGATCCTAAACACATTTATCATGGTAATTGTGGAGTTAATTCAGAGTATTTTTACAATAGCACATTCTTATAGTTGACACATTTAGACTAAAGGAGAAAGCAATAGTCATTTGTCAGAAATATTAAACCAAAATGTAAGAACATCTTTGACAAAACGGCATCCCCTAAATGTATTATATTATTATTTAGAGGTATAATATTCTCTGACCTACCTACATTCTGGTTAGTGCAGCACTACTTCATACTCATAAGACTGCATACAGGGATCTACAACAGCTGACAATAGTGAGCTCGGAGTACTGCTGTCTGTTTGGCAAACAAAGCTGCTAATGCAGTAGGTGGTGGTCAGTTAATGGCGGCTACTCATTGTATGCAACTGGCTCAAAAATGCACCTTCAGTCTCCCATAATGTGTACTATCCATCGTGTATAAATCTGGATTTGTGTTGCAGCACATGGGTCGAACAGCTGATCGGTATGTTACGCAATGCAAATCCGATCCCAGCGCTGTGTGCCGGGGTGCGCGCGGCAGGAGTGCCCGAACGCGGGCGCGCATGGTGTCTCCGCATGTGAGTGACGTAGGGTTGTACTTTTCTGTGCGCTCGGCTAGTCTGCAGGACTCGGAAAGTCACAGCGGAGGATTTGTAGATCACTTGTTCAACTCGTCTCGACTGACGTGAGAGCCCTCGTCTGGGATCACGACCATACAAACATGTCGGGGGATAATGAGGAAACACAGACGGCCAAGGAGACGTCAGCGGACGAACGGGTAACGGTCAGCGGCACTCACTTTGTCACAGCTAAACGTTACATTTACACAGCTTAGCTTCGTCGTCCCGCGCTCGTTATTGTTGACATGTCAACCGGAGCCGGCTAACATACCATTTAACGAGCCCTAGGGGTGGAATATGAATAGTATTTGTCAAACTAACACGACGACACGGACGTGTACTGTTCCCAGTTGCGTTGCCTGCTGGTCTCGGTGGTTAATGCAACGAATGTTTCGGCTGGTTTGTGTGAACGTCAGAGGTGCCGCTAGCTAACGTTAGCTGCCAAGCTAGCTGTCATGACATTCACACAGACGTCAACAGTCAGCTGCGCGTGTTCGTTGGTTTTAGCTTAACCCAAAAGCCTGCTGTGCTCTGGCTCGAGGCCTAACTAGTTACAATCACGTAATAACGTGCCGCTAACGTGCCGCCTCGCTAACCGTCCCAGCTCGAACGAACACTATCGGTTACATTGTTGCCCAGATCGAGTACAGGTAGCTAGTCGTTCTACAGGTGACTTGTTTGGGACGGGTCCAGGATACACGCGACAATATTTATTTGTATTTCCTCAATGAAACCCAGCGGATTGAACCTCTAATGATAACTAGTTAGGTCAATATAGTGACGTTACAACTGTTCTGTGACAATATTGTTAGAATGAAGCAGTTTACCATTGGGTTGCATAGGTTTTATGCAGAAAATGTTATGTTTTAGTACATGTTTACTTTACTTTATTAGTCAAAGATTTTACATGGCGCCAGATTATCTCTATACAGTGCTGCCATCAGCTGACAGACGTTGTGGCCCTGCAGAGGGAGCCTGGGGGTCCCTGGGGCCAGCCGGTGAATGTAGTCTCTTGTTGTGCTGCATGTGGGTTTGGAGCAAAACGTTTTCCCCCTACATTTTCGATGCCTAATGATTCTGCTGGTTTTTCAGGAGGTTCCGGACAAGATGATCAATACTGAGAAGTCAGAAGAGGCTAAACTGAAGTCCAGATACCCAAATTTAGGAAACAAACCCGGGGGTTCTGACCTGCTTCGCAAACGCCTCCAGAAGGGGGTGAGTTATATCGTGCGTTTGTCTGCAAGACATTGAGAGTCCACTTAGGTGCACTCTTGTTGGCAACATTGCACTTACACTCAGTCAGTTGACAGTTTATATGGCACCTACATTAATGCTGTTTGACAAATAAATAATACCTCAAGGTTCACTTTGTTGAGTTTTCCACAATATACCATGTGCAAACAACATTTTAGAAACACGTCTCCATGTACCACAATGCAAATGAACAACACCACAAACTGCTTTCTCCAAAATAACTATAAAGTTGAATCAACACCTCACAACAGTTTCGCCAAAGCCTGACCATTATTCAGGCTTTAAACTTGAGATGCAGGGGTGTTGAACTAGACTGTTGTAGACTGTCACCATTGCATTAAATCAGCATTGTTCAATCTCAATTCAGCTATCAATGAATCTGAGCATTACCGTCACGCTCTCTCTCCAACACACAAAGAAAATTCTGTTTTAATAAATGTTTACTTTACTTTATTAGTCAAAGGTTTGACATGGAGCCAGATTATCCATCAGCTGGCAGACGTTTCAGAGGGAGCCTGAAGGTCAAAAATTGTTAACTTCCCTTCTGACACACCTGATTCTCATCACCAGGCACTTCTATAAGCACTTCTGCGTTAATGCTCCACCCTGTGTTCAATGTCAGAACTGCATGTATAAACTTACCTTGTGTTTCTTTGAAAGAAAGTAAAACAAACAAAATACATCATGATTCCAATAATATCTATCCAATTCATCCTGGCAAATGAAAACAGGCGTTTTAGAGTTGATCCTTTTAGATTATAGCAATATATTTACTTGTGAAGCGCATATGCTATAATTTTTTTAAGACTAAGTACACAATTTCATGATCTGTAATTAAACTAATTGAAATTTAACAAAATAAAGATAATTAGTTAATGAAAAGTGCTTAAAAGATGAGTTGATTTATTGATTTGATTCTTTACAAAACAAAAGGAAAATAAAAGTAATTTATGTGAAACAAATTTTACAAATTAAACATTTGGTGAATTCAAGTAAACAAAGAGCAGCTTGCTTTACTCATATTACACAATCATAATTTTATGCAATCATAAATTAAATACTTTAAAAAAAAATGATGAAGAAGATCCAATAAAGAAAGTAATGACTAGTTACAACAGCCATAAATATATTTTTCTTACGCGCCAAACAAGCTTAAATATGTAGCTCAAACATGCCCTGTAGTTTTTATGTAAGCAAACAAAAGTTTACATTCAGTATTTTGCAGAACAGATAATATTGTGTGCATCATTGAGGTGTAATGAACATGTTGAGTGCATTTCCTTCCTTGGAATACATTGGCGATGTCAAAGTGCTCTCATTCATGTTTACTGACAAGCAGTCCTCTTGCACATTTCTACGTTTGTTGGCAAGTTAACCTCAAAAACTGTCGATCGGCATAATAACCTGGAACCAATGGGAACATGTGTGCGTGATACAAAGTAGAGACCATCTTGCGACGGGATCTCCCTCGACTCTGTGCCAAATCGGGCCAGGAGCATTAAGTGGGGGAGCCAATGGCCCCTTTCCCACTGGACCAGACCCCGTCCATATTTAAACTCAACCGTAATGTTTGACCATGGTCACAAAGATCTGTCCACAGAAACACACACAGACTCACAAGATGAAAACAATCCCAACGTTGCGGCTCGCAACAAAACGAGGACCTACTCATAAAAATGCTTCACCATAGCTCTATCAGTGGTCAACAACTCCACAATGTACCCCTTACAATAAGCGAGCAAGTCTTTAAAATGTAATAAAGATGAGTACTGATATTATTCTATCAAAATAAGCAAACCCGTTGTATGTTAAAGACACAATTATTTTCTCCTTGCATTGTAATGAATGTGTGAATTGTATGTCTCTCTACAGCAAAAGTACTTTGACTCTGGCGACTACAACATGGCTAAAGCCAAGATGAAGAACAAGCAGTTGCCGACAGCTGCGCCAGAGAAGACCGAGATCACAGGGGACCACATCCCCACCCCCCAGGACCTTCCCCAGAGGAAACCTTCTCTAGTGGCTAGTAAACTGGCAGGCTGATGCACACACAGCCTCGACAGCCCCTGCAGCACCTCCCAGCCCTTTGCCCTTTCTACTCAAGTCTCAGAGCTGTAACATTACCTCTCCTGTCCCTCACAGTACTCTGCCCCCTCCCCACCAGCCTGGAGCCCACCCTACAGGAGCCCACACCTAACACCCAGCGAACTGGCGAGCCGATTCCTTCAAATCTTGTTTAGTTTTGTCCCTCCTCCCATCTGGCCCGGGCCCCACTTCCTCCTATCTTTGTCATCTTCCCTTGCTACTTCCACAAACTGACTGCTCCCCTTCTGTCACTGTCTTCTAACTTTTCCATGTTCCTTTTTAATTTTCTCTTTACTTCAATATGAGATAGACTGAAAGACGGGACATTCAAGTGTGATGAGTCGATTATGACACTTCTGTACGATTGTGGACAATTGATACCACAGTGTTTACCGGCTGAAGAGAGGGGGGTGAGCAGCATAAACTGCACCTTGAATGGTTAGAGGGCTTTAGTATGGTCATCAGGATGCCTCATTTTGGATGAGTAATATATATATATATATATATATATATATATATATATATATATTTCCTTTTGTTTGGCACAGGGGCAGATGTCAACCTATTAGAATGTTTTACACCAGGTTTGTGTCATTCACTGTATGCCCTTATTCTAAATGATGCTGTTAATATGCTTGTTAGTTCATGAATATGGTAATCCAGTGCAGAGGCCAAGCTCAGTTTTGCTAACACTTTGATGATGAACCATGTACTGTACTAAAGGACCACACAGCGAAGGCCAGAGTGTGATATGGAACTGCATGTGTAATGCCAAAGGTGAACCTCACTGAGGGCCATTTAAAGTTCATCAAGGTGCACTGAACTCAGACATTTATGTAGATGCTAAAAAGCTCAGGTGTGGCATATGAGCATTGGGTGACATATGGAGGATGCGTTCAAGACATCTTGAAACTGAAAGAAAAAGACATGTTGAATGCCTGCACTGTATTTATGGTGTGCCATTCATTGTAGGTCAGACGATGACACCGTCCACTCCTTAGGACAACATATCTGGTTACAAGTTGTGATGAATGGACATGTAACATGCTAGAATGTGAGGTACAGGGGTGTATGGGACCTTAAAGCTACATTTCTGTCAGCAGGGACCAGACTTTGCGTCCTGTATGCTGTGTGAGAAGACAAAATGTACTGGGAGCAGCTCTTGACACTGGGAACAAAATAGTGGTATTAATCACATTCAGACTTGAGAAAACCCTTCTGTACCCATGAGTTGAAGAAGTGTTATCTTTAAAATGTCCATGGCCATGTATAATGCTTTTTCAAGGTCCTTATTGACTGGATGAAGTTTATCTGTGATGCGGTAAATTGAAGCTAGCACAACATCCGTCTGAGCTTCTGCATGTATATGGCTGCTGTCACTTTGTGCCATTTTGTTTTGTAAATAAAATAGTTTTACACAGATGTCCAATTGCTGTGTGGTGCATGCCATGTTAACATTTAGAATTTTTAGGATGTATGGTCTAATCAATTCAGACACTGGACCACAAACTGTTTTTATTATTAATATCAATGGGCTTAACAAAATGCACTTGATAGGGAAAACGGTGCCTGTTTTGAAAACGTGCTTCAGGACGAATATTCCCCTTCGAGTTCGTCAAAGATGATGTTATATTGTTATTCTGTGGTAAATACTTTTTTTGGCCATCAGTATTGTAGATGCCAATAAAAGGTTGCAAAAGGTCATGTGAACTCCAGTCGGAGGCAATCAAGCATCACAGTCAGTGACGCCTCAAGAATGGAGAACTTTCATATTTAGATTTCATACTTTCCTTTTTATAATTAAATGCCAGTAGTGGAAAATACAGTACAAGAAAATTAAATGTCATAAACTGAGTATAATACGCTTCCTTTTGCAAGGACATTCTAGTTGCATCTTACTGCAAGGTTTTCCTGCATTTCCCAAAATTCTACTCGCTTTGGGAAATCACACACACATTATATGTTAAGTTCACAAATTATTTATATACATGTATCCCAGCATGTACATTCTGGGATTATGTAAAATGATACATAAATTTGTAAAATGGACCAAAACATTTGTAGTGGTAGGATAATATTATCTTCCTATTAAAACTGAAATAATATCTTTGAAATAATCAGAAATGTATTCATTGATACTAGGGACCACAGCTGAGGGCCCTCACTAATGACAGATACAATTGTTTAACATTTTATTTATACAGTATATACTGTATGTTGTTTTTGTGTTGATGTATCTTCCACTCGTCACCAGCAGGGGGCGCAGCTTCCCACGCGGCAGCAGCAGCCCTCTCTGTTAGGCTGAATCATTTCATCCATTGTACCCAGAATGCAAAGTGAGACACCGAAACCTCAGCAGCACCAAGCTTTCCAGGTTATCATGGCGATAAGAGACACATCTTCCCCTTGAGTCCCTGCAGGAGCAGCAGCAACAGCAACAACAAAGGATTTCTTCCACCGCTACATGAAAACACACATCGAGTCCCGGGCAGCGCGCGGACCTGGTGGCGGACTTTTAGCCCAGATTGGAGAAAGGACATAGCGCGTGAGTCACCGCCATGGCAGCGTCGGAGCTGTACACGAAGGTAACACAAGTGTATATTTATATGAAACGCTTTTCATCCGGATGCTAGCATGTCGGCTAGATGCATGTCATACAGTCGCAGGTTTGGCGTCATGCGAAGTGCCTTCAAATCTGCAGGATGTTTCTCCCGAGGAAGACGCTGACAGTTCGCTTTTTTTCCGCTACGAAAAAAAGTGTTTTTAATAGCAGGCTTGGTGGTGCTTTCAAATGAATGAAAAGGATGTCGAGACCACACAAAACCCCGCTGGTCTGACACGCAGTGAGATGTGCTCGGGGTGTTTAAATATAGATGTCAGTTTGACGCTGAAATGGGTGTAGCTGGCTAAAAAAATAGACAACGTTAAGAGTCGTTTTGTCCCCATACATAGTACGACATCAACTTTATTAATACGTCTGTCATGTGTCGCCTTGTTTTGGTATCCGACACAAGATATATTATTCTACAAGGCCTTTAAAAAAATTCTTATTACTTGATGTAAATCATCCCCCACTGAGGGCTGGGGCGATGCAAAGGCGGTGCCAGCCATCATGGAGGCTCTGGCTCTACGGGTTTAAACCATAACATTTGTCGCTAGATCAACATTGTGCATATACGTGGCCTTGTTTTAATGTTTTTTATTTTTTATTTCGATGGTGGCCCTCGTGTCTCCTTGTTTATGACCCGGTGCTCTTGGGCGTGCGTGAGCCTGTGAGTCATGCAGGTTGGGTACCGCCGAGATGCTGCGACGGATGGAGCCGCATCCGGACAGTTTAGCATCCTTTAGCATCCATGATGTCTGGACTGGTGGAGGCCCTGCAGCCTCACTGGAGCGGCACAGCCTCAAATGCTCACTGATGACACAGTGGCACTCACAAGGTCATCAGAGCTGCTGCTGCTGCTGCTGTATCCCTGCGATTGCAAACGTGAAACCCGCATAAGAAAGTGCGTGAGGGAGAAGAGTCACCCCATCCCCCCACTTTGACAGCTGGTGTGTTCAGCTTGAATAAGGTGGTGTTGAGGAAATGTGACTGTGTGTGTGTGTGTGTGTGATGGCGATTGCTATTGAACTCCCCATATGGAAATCTCTCATGTTGTGTTTTCCCGCCCGTTTTGTTTTTAAGTGTGCAAGACAAGCTCAGCCAAGTGGTTGACCACTTGAACCCGCTGACACAGATTTGAACCCTGTGTGACATTGTTTGAGTCCCTGCCGTCTCCTTGAGGTGCTGCTCATGATTCTGATCTCAGATCATTAAAGGAGAGAGGCAAACAAAAAGACATCTCGTTGTTGTCGTTTTCCCAGCTGAAATTATTTGATGAAAATGTTATCGATCGACAGAAAATGTACAGTTTCAAAGCAAAGAAAAAAAATGGTGTAAATGTGTGAATATTTGCAAATCTTCTTAGTTAATTTGTGAATGATGTGTTTTTCTTTGTCAGACAGTATTTGGTGACATAATTATAGACTTAAGGAATGTGGAACAGAATTTTCCTGTATGTAAACAATTTTCTGACTTGTTATTGACCAAACAAGTAATTGCATTCTCAAGAAACGTATTGTCCTGGCATGACTTATTAGCATGTCCTCCCAGCAAACAAGTTAGATTAAAATTTTCTAACACTGAACAAATGAAAGAAAAACTAATAAAACATGCCGTTTTGACATGCAGTATGATGTCAGATTAGACTATAAGTCTAAGATTAATGTGTTGGGTCTGGTGAAATAGCACCAAGGTGAAAACTTAAACAAAATGCAAGTAGATTTTGGCTGAAGCTGCTCAATTAGTTCCCTCTGCCTGCAGCATTTGGCTCGTAGCCAGCCGTAATTTTAGCTGATCTTATTCCATAATAATCTTGTTGGGTGTTGAACGTTGGATGTACATGTCAGTGGCTGGGAAACACAAAGTTAGATTCTGCTTTGAATGGTCAAGTCTGTTTCAGAAGTCTGCCTCTGATGTCAGACCCCTCTCTGTGATTTACTTTTCCAACACAGGGGTGGAAAACACTCTGGCCTTTGTGCGCATGAGTCAGCCTTATAGAAGCTAATTGAGTGGGTCTGAGCTGCTTGGTTAACATGCGCAAACGCGCACATACAAATACACGCAATGGCAGCAGATTCTGCTCCAATCTACATTTGGCTCTACATGTCACAAGGTGGTTCAAGGGAGGACCCAAACGCTGACAATCGTGTAAAGAATATTTATTTCAAACAAAAAAACTCAGGACAGGCCTCCAACAGGCCAAGGGGAAAAAGGTAGAGGAACGAAAACATGAATCAAAAACGGGACTGGAACATGAATCAAAAACAGGGATCTGACAGGACAAACAAACAGTTAACACACAGTAACAAACAGTACAATCCGACAAGGGGACAGGAGACGAGACTGGGTTTAAATACAAGGTAATGAGGCACAGGTGGAAACAATGAGGGCAGCACAGGGGAAGGGAATACACAATTAGGGACAAGGCAGGCAGACAGACAATCGCAGGGGCAGGAAGTGCAGGGAACACAGAGGACACACAAGACAAGGACTTCACAATAAAATAGGACAAACCAACATCATGACACTACAGGCGGTATGAAGAGAGGGGAGTCAGAGGTAAAGCCAGCTTTTGTGGGTCGGAGGAGAAGGATAAATATATCCATCCATGCATGCATATAGTGGCAATAAAAAGTCTTATTTTTTTTAAATTAGATTTATTCAGTTCCATCCGCGTGAGCCAAATAAAGTAAGTGAAACAAAATCAGGATGAAAACTAGTAAGAGGTGGTTGACTGTGAATGAAACTGCTGCGTAACTAAAAGCGGAGATGGAAGGGAGGCTGGATATTCTCATGGAAATAGAAGTGAGGCAATGCTCTGTTAGATGACTCAGAGATGGAAAGGCTATTTACCGCACAACCTGTAGTTTCAGAAAGACATACTGCATTTAAGTGTTTTGCAGTACCAACAAGTGCATATACTTTATTTTTAGAATACTAGACTCAGATTCATGAACCTAAACTGAGAAGAAAACTATTTCCTCTGCAGATCTCTTTTCTCCACGATAAGCTTACTGTGTACAATATATTTAAAAGTCGTATAAAGATGTGTTGCCACTGGTTGGCATGTATCGGTGAGTTTAGCTCGGCTGTGGTTGTTGTTGTGGTCCACAGTATAAGTAATGAACAACGCTCACCATGTTCAGGGTCATGGTTTTTGTTGCCCTATAGACAAGTAGGGAAGGCTCAGGACAAGTGTACACATGAAGAAGTAGTGTACTTCTGGAAAACTGAGCTCTTTGGATCTGTTATTAAAGGTGCTAAATTAAATTAAGAGCGTTTAATAAAAAAAGATATCGTGCAGTAATGTCGACCGAGCAGAGAACACTGTCGCTCTCCCTTTGCATGTTGTTATCCAAGCCTCACCTTGCTTTGCTTGTGCAGATGTTCATGCACGTGAGCGTGCCCCAATGGTTAGCTCACTGCCACCGCTCTGCACAGTGCTCATACGGCGCCCACCCTGTGGTTCCCCCTCAGGTAATCAATGCAAGCACTCTCAGCACTTTTGCTGTAGTCCACAATGTTAGCACCGTTAGCTGCGAGCCCCCCGTCCCCCATTTTGAGAGCCATTTAGAGGCAATGGAAATTCTACCACTTGCCTTTAGCACCTTTTTAAATGCCAGAAAGCTGTTTTGTTCCTCGACTACTTGAGGAGAATCTGGAGAGAGGAGAGGAGGGAATCGTAGATTAAGCCAAGATGCATTAATACTATAATGATTTCTTTCCCATGAGCATTGCTGTGTTAAAATACAGGCACTTTTAAATGATGCTGTTGCATTGTATGAGAATTATATTAAGATATTTGGGTCTCTGATCAGGGAAAACAACAATATCACCTCCAGTTATCCTTAAAGCGGGAATCATTACGCTGTTTGTATAGTGTGTCTGGTGCTTTCATGTTACCATCACTCTACATACCTCTTTGATGAATTAGTTTTTGTCTCTCTTCAATACACACACACACACTGGTACGCGTGTCATCATTTGGCAAGCTGGCAAAAGGCTAAATTGTCAGTAAGCTGTTCCACACTTGAAATGCTGCAGCAAAGGAAAGACATACCTCTGACTAAGAATCACAAGAAAGTGATTCCCAGTGTCGGTGCTATGTTTTCATCACACTGACGGCATCCTAACCTAAAAGAGCATCGTGTGGCGCAACAATGGGAGACTTCAGGGTTAATCAAGACTGATTCTTGTGTGTCAGGAAACAGTTTTGTAGCATGGTCCACATATGGCCACACACACGCCACTCAGTGATGTGTTGTCATGAGCAGCTGATGAAAAGGGAAAACACCTGCTGTTACATCACTTGTTGGGGTGTTTCCAAAATCACAGCATGCTTGGCAGTTTCAACCCATAGGGCAGCAGTGGTTTCCTGTGATTTAGTGTACATTTAAAGCACATCACCTTTTGATTAATCTCTTTCCCCAATGTTAGCCACATTAGCAGCAGGACTGCATGGGTTTGCAATGTCAGTTGATTGGACGGTCGGTTCTCCGCTTTTGGCCCAGACAGAATCTCAACAACCATTGCATGTAGTGCCATGACATTTGGTCCAAACAGTCGCGCGTCTCTCAGGATGATGAACATTTGTTTGATAATGCAATTCATATTATAGCACAGCAGTTACGTCGTGGAACGGGACAGTCGTCCTTTGTGTGCAAAACGTCAGGTGGCCAAATTTTACATCATCTGATGTCGTTTTATTTATTTTTCTTCTTCTTTTTTTCTCCCTAGCTCTATTTGAGAGCATGTGAATTGGATTACTGAGATAACCTGGTTAAAGTAATTGCGCCATCATGTTGCATATGCTCTGGCATGTAGTCATCGCCGCCCTGTCCAACAGGGTCAAACACACCAAGGGCAGACGCACCGAGAAGGGCTGCATGTTTATCGCTGAAACATGATTATGGCTGTTGTCATGTGCAGTGTGACGGGGCAGCAATTATTTCTTGAAAGGATTTTAGGGACAAACTTTGTGTCACTGTCAGACAACACGGACAAATATTGGGTTTGGAAACTTCAGTTTGGAATGACGTTAATAAATTATGCTCCTGTAAAACAAGAGGCCACTTTCAATCCAGTGCATTGGAACAAGTCAAAGGTTTACTGTCGTCAGTTGTTATTTGGAGCCATGTCAATGTTTTTCTGGCTCCGACCCGCCGGGCTGTCTGCCTCCCAACTCATGTGATCGAGAAAGGAAACCGGGATTTTTGAGAGACAACAGGGATGGCCAATCATCTGTCAGAGTTCGAGGAACTTTGGGGGACGTCGGTGAACAGCGCTTGTGTCTGCAGAACACACACATCCTCCAGTGAGCAGTGGGCTCAGCGTCTGGTCTTGTGTGGCTGGAGGCATCCAGAAAACGAGCAGACTCGCAGCATGAGCGAGAGACTTTAATAAAGAGACACGATGAACCGGGAATTGGAGTATATGTTTGTCAAAGTAAGTTTCAATTTTCATCCCATTCCTCCGATCATCAAATAGATTGATAGCCAAACCAACTCTTGTTAAACTGTGAAAGGAGATGGTCTTTAAGTCAAATTAAACTGTCTGATCTGTTGAAGGAGAATCGCCTTTCTCTTTTTAGCATGTGGTTCTTTGATAAGTGATCTAGACATTTTGGGCTTGAATCTGCTCTATTGCCTCTTTAATGTATAACACGGAGCTCCTGACACACCCTTGTTATGCACGAACAAAAGGAATGATGTTAATGAAATTGGGAGGATGGTAATAACTCCGGAGTAACAGCAACTCTGATTTTAGCCTGAGCTGCGTTTCTAAATAACAGCATAATCTTTGTTTTAGTTCGTCCTAACTTTTGACGATCGCATATCTGCATATCTGGGCTTCCAGCCTTGGACGCAACCTTCTTGACTAGATGGAGAAGCAATATGTTCTCCTACTGAATGATCATCAAGGAGAACATTAGTGTCCTATAGATCTACAGGCCATATACATAATTTCCCCTGTTTGCGGTAGCGTGTCGTGCGAAGTAGCACTATTCTCTCTGAAGCGCTGGTTATCTTCGCATGGCTTCGTCTTCATTGTATTGTCTGTGTATCGTTTTCCTAATTGACAGACTATTCAGACACATTCTGGTTTAAATGCTAAACAAGAAGCACAGCTGTGTGTTTCTCCTGCACTGACACAAGATTTAGAAGAGAACGACACTACTCCAGGAGTCAGCACTGACTAAACTAATGAGATTAGACACTGGGCATCGTCACAGCGTCTTAGTAAGATACCCTGATCTTTGGCAATCAGTGGACATTGGCATGCTATTTGTTCCCTAGTTGGGGAACTCAATAGCACAGTTTCTTTCCAAATAAAAACTCTCCACCAGCACTGAGGTCTCTGTATCTTGGCTTCACGCTGCGTCTGCCCAGCTGAGCAGAAAAACAGCAGATTCTCACATGAGGGGCATCATGTGACGAGGCCTCTGCAGTCTGGGACTCCATTGACGGCTTTACTGAGAATATGTGAGCAAAACACTTTCCGCATACCTCTGCAGCCCGAGTGTGTTATACAATGTTTTCACGTTTTAATATATTTCTACTTTAGTCATTCTTACTTTAGCCTTTCACTTAATTCCTCTCCGTCGTCTTTCAAATTGAAAGAACAAGGTTTTTTCACGACAGAGCAGAGGAGTGTAATTGTATCTGAGGATGCCACATGAGTAATCTTGCAGAAATCACATGTAACGGGTTCATGTGAGTGGTCTGATAGGTGTTCATTGAGGCCCTGGCAATGTAAGTGTGCGCAGGAGAAACCCCGTGGGAGGTTGAGAGGAGTCATAGCAGGACAGAAGGACTTCAACCCAAGAGTGAAAACTCAGAGCTCAGTATTAGCGAGGGGAAGCCTCTATAATCTGCTGTTGACTTTGTGCAGATTTGTAATCACTTGTCATGGATGCCCCGCCCCGTTGTTACAGCCACACACACACACACACACACACACACACACACACACACACACACACACACACACAGTACTCGCACACAGTACTCGCACATACACTGTACGTACACACGCACACTCTCCCAACGCCTCAATCTCTGTGACCTCATGTCCTTGCAGGAGAATCAAGAGAAAATGAGGTTTACATCTACAGTTGAAATAAGACTTTCACCGTATCTCGCCAAATTGGATAACTTAAACCTTCTTGTTAAGAGATTGCAACCGTCTTTAAGCTCCGTATTGTGTCGCACAGTTTTGGATGAAACAAGCTTAATTTAGTGTCTTTATTGTTGTGAACAAATGCATACCTGTGTTTCTGTCTGTGGCTCAGGACAAGAATCAAGTAGAAGCTTTTGCCATCGCGTTAGCGGTACAGTGGCAACCTGTAGCCATGTGCGAATGTAATGAAATATCGGTGTAGTTGACTGGAGTAAGATTAGCCGGTGTTAAATTAGCCTAATCAGGTCATGATCCTTTGTCTCGGTTAAATCAGGATTAACTTCAGCCCAGCCTGCAACTCCAAGAGCAGCCTTTGCCTGCTACTAAATGACCGCTGGTCAACCACTGTGAGGGAAAGTGTAGTTAATTATTTTAAATGAAATAAATTGTGTCATGAAAATACAGTACATTGCAACTAGATCAGGTCAGTTTTGTACTCCAATATAATCCATCAAATGTTTTGCCAGGCATCGAGACATTTACAATACATCCAGACAACACACATTATATATTATAGATGATGGACAGCCTTTACAGCACTTCATAATGTGCACATAGTTTTCCATGATTGTCAAAGCAGACAGTTTTAGCAGTGAGGGTGATCGAGGGCAAAAGAAAAACATTAAGCATGTTCCCTATAGCAACAAATATAGCATCCATTTTGTCCATCTTGCAATGTAGAAATAATTTCTCTATCTTGGTCTGAAAGTCAGTCTTTCTATCTCGTGAATGTCTTTGATAATTTAAAGCCAGTTATCTACTGTAGTTACAGTATATATCCTGTTCATATTTTCAGAAGCCATCTGTCGTTTCCTGTAGTTTCTTCTATCATATGATGCATGTTTATTTCATTGTATTGGTAAATAGAACACCAGTTATCAGTGGGAATCCCTTAAGACTTGAATACAACCCTAATATCTGACAGATATTAGATATGATTTGTTGTAATTGGAATGTTATCAAGTAATTGTTCTATTATGCCGCATTTTTACAGAAAACATTATACTATCATATATTATACTACCAATATCATATACCTTATCCCAGACTAAGGACTAAAAGTCGAGATATCTCTGCCACTACTGCTAACATTTTGTTAGTTAATTAATCTGTCTCTTATGAATCCCTTCACCATATGGAAGTCCAATACTAAATTGCCGTTAAACCTCTTTAATCTAGTGTAACAACCAAATCAGACCTCCCTTGACTGGATCTTCAAGGACCGGAATTAAAGAAAAAGCAATTAAACGTATGCTCGGGGCGGGATCACACTGAATACATTGAATATGCAGTGGCGGCTGGTGACTTTTTTTTGGGGGGGGGCGCGCAGTTGGGCGGCGCGGTTTAAATAGCACTCCACAAGGAGAAGAAAAGAGGTTTGGAGTAGAATATTCTAAAAAACAAAGCTTTATTTCAAGAAAACACAGTGCTCAACACTGTCCAATAACAACTATCAACAAACTGTAACTTTGGGCATGAGAGGTTCAGAGCAGAATGGTTTAAGAAACATTCAATGTGGTGGCCAGAGCAACTTCAGGGAATACATTGACGTAGCATTCAAACTGGGGGCCCTGCAGTAAGGTGGCACTGGTGAGGTGGTCTTTGAAGGCAAAGCGTTCCCTGGTGTGTCCAAGTATGGTGTCACAAACCTACAGATAAATATATAGAGA
>JBAMJR010000151.1:5567500-5635000 GCA_038501785.1 Myoxocephalus aenaeus
TTATTATCTTTTTATTTAAAAGGGAAAACATAAATGTCACCATTTGATGCACTATACCAGATTATAGCTTCATCTAATTTGCATCTGTAGTCCTTTGACACATCATAACAAACATAACACTATTGCATCATTATGTAAAGGTAGCTAGCACCATCAATTTATTCACTATGTTTCAGGTTCTGGCTGTTAAATGTCTTTTGGTCCCCCAATCCAGTCCAAGTGGAGATCAGAGATTTGTTTTAAGTAGTTTTCTATGAAATACTGCATCCATTATTTAAGTTTACACATTTAGATGATTGTGTAGCCCTAATGCAGTTTACTGTGTGTCTGGTAGATGGGCTGCTGTTGAAGAGAATAAAAATAACATCACTCAATTAGCCAGTCAAGCAATCTGATTATGTAATTCATTCCCGATGTTGTTCGCTAAAAGACTTCCTATAACAGAATCAACCTTTCATAAAAAAACAAGCAACAGAAAGAGATCCATTTAATAAAATATAAAATGTTTCCACACAGGGAGAGGGGAACCAAACTGAAAACCAGATTAATACAATGCAGCTTTGAGCGACTGGCAGTTTGGGGTTTTGCAACAGAGCCGTGCCAAATCAGTAGCCTGTCTCATGACATTTTTGAGAATATATGCATGAAATACTGGCTGACATTGGCCTTTAGCAATATAAAAATACATTTTTCTCTCACACCTTTTGGCATAGTAAGGATTTATACCATGACCACTGAAAGTACTTAAATCTTTATTTGCTGTCAAGTGTTGGTAAAAAAAATCATAAAATCAACTTAAACATATTTTAATCTCGGCCCTTACACTGAGTTTTTACATTTAGTTTTTGTGATCTGTGGAAGACACGGGTAATAATCATGATACAATGCCGCTGGATAAGCGTATCATCTTGATATAAGTAATAGGATCTTAACATAGTGCAAATCTGACCTATGTCACAATATGTATTCGTTGGTTGTGACAGTTAATCAGCGCTATTTATGAACTATTGTTATTGGAGGAAGTGGGCTTCATGAAATGAAATTGCACACTTTAGGATCCTCCGCATGTGCACCAATAATAATGGTTTGTAAAAAGTGGCATTTTAAATTGTAGCTGGAGCGCAACAGAAGTAATCCTGATCAGTCATAAGCCACAGATCAGCGCATCGGCCAATGTCAATAAACCGAACGTATTCCAACAATATGATCCATCAAATCACACTTCAGGTCTCGCTTAATGACAAAAGATGGTGTATTAAAAACAGTGTATAGAATATTAGCTGAAAGAAGTAAAGCATGTCATGAACTCTGACTGATGTCGCACTTTGCTCTTTCAAAAAATAAAAATGCTCTCCTAGATTTTATGTTCAGTTCCAAATGAAATGTATTTATTCAGGTATTATTACTTTGGACTTTGATGTCCATTTCAACAGTTATCCGTTCATACAGTCTGTAATAGAGTCAGAGATTTGTATCGGCCATTTAATCATCTATCGGCTTTTTCCTGCTCCAAACGTTTACATTGGCCTTTAAAAATTTAATTAATTAAAAATTTGTCAACCTGAATTCTCAGTGTTGTAATGTGCTTTGCTCTTTACATAATATGTCATAACTCTCCTGTTTTGCTCTGCTTTCCTTCCCATCTTCAGAACATTGAGCACAAACTGGACCCCAAAACAAAGAACCTGCCTTACCTGCGAAACCCCGACATCCTGGTGGGCGAGAATGACCTCACAGCACTCAGCTACCTCCACGAGCCGGCCGTGCTGCACAACCTCAAAGTCCGCTTCATCGACTCCAAGCTCATCTACACTTACTGTGGTAGGTGAATAAAGTTATACTTTCAACTTTAAGGAATGGTAATGTCAAGAAAAAGCTCTTGAGTCAAGAGATCATGTGGTGAAAGAAAGTTGAGTCACATGTCTGATAATGACATCATATTATATTCAATACTTTTGTATGCAGCAAATCTTCATGCAAGAGCAGACATTTCGAATCACCACTTGCACAATATTTTGTAAATTTTGTTTTTGCTAAAAATACAAAACTAGGAAAATGTGACACATTGTATTCCAGCCATATACACTGTTAAATAAACCCTCTCTCGATTTAAGTTATTGAGACCAGTGTGGGAATCAACACCATACATTTTGATAATAAACAATATGCAGTAGATCAGTGGTTCTCAAATGGGGGTACATGTAGGCTCTCCAGGGGGTACGTAATATATTTTTAAAATACATTTAAAATGAGCATCCATTAAAAAATCCTTTAACATTTTTTATTTAATAAATATTCAATAAAATACAAGTTCATAAACTGAGTTGTATATATTCCATATTAAATCAGACACTGGTTGAATTTTTTTTACATATTTGCACTGGTTAGGGGCCCCTCGGCTGAAAACAATATTTCACAGGCGTTACAAGGTTGAGAACCACTGCAGTAGATACTGTACGTGATGCAATTCTTACCCTCTCAGTTTGGAAAGACGCATCGCTGTTTTTGCCACCTGTTTGATGCTGTTCAGCTGCAGGTGAGCTCACGCTTTCCCTCTGTGTCGTAGGAATCGTTCTGGTGGCCATCAACCCGTATGAGCCGCTGCCTATCTACGGTTCAGACATCATCAATGCGTACAGCGGTCAGAACATGGGAGACATGGACCCACACATCTTCGCTGTGGCAGAGGAGGCTTACAAACAGATGGCCAGGTGTGTGTGTGGTGTGTGTGTGTGTGTGTGTGTGTGTGTGTGTGTGTGTGTGTGTGTGTGTGACCTGAGAAGCCTCGGTTATAGTCTCCTTGTTGCTCGGCCCTCCCTCTCTCTTCTGGGTTTGTAGGTCAAAGCTGAGCCAGAAATAGGCTCATGGTGGTCTCACCGTCTCTCTCTCTCTCTCTCTCTCATTTGCTTGCTCTTTTAATACTTCTCTCTGTGTGAGCCAACCAGTAGGTCTCTGGGCTGCCCTCTGAAAGTGTATGTCATGAACACACTGGCATACACATGTATACTAACAGCATTGTATACAAAGTTTAATCAGCACTCAGATCTCCCTCCTTCCTTCCTTCACTGGCAGTAGTCAGCAGTAGCCCTCCCAGTATGTCCAGTGTGATGGAGCACTTTAGGCACACAGTTGCTTTACTCCATGTATGTACATTCAGTGTAGGGCTGCACAATTAATTACATTCATAATCCAAATTGTTACAGATGCAGCCTGTCGATTCTCAATGGACATATTGTTCCAAAGTCTGGGGGCTTTTACTGCAAAGCCCAAGTCACCTTTTGTCTGAATCCTGCGCTGAATCCTGGGATTATATTAATATTGACCACAGCCTCCTCCACCGATCTAAAGAGACGCACAGGCACTAAAGGAGTTTGTAATGTATCAGTGATATGTTTTAGAACAAGGAGGTTTAGTACTTTTGTATGTATATGTCATGTTTCTATACTGAGAGGAATTGTTTGAATCAGTAGTCTCTGTCTGGGTTCCAGCCAGTGGGAGTCAGGGAGTGCATGGCCCTCAAGTTGTTGTGAAGTAGTAGCCCAATTTGAAATACTGTCTCCCAAAAGGCTTCACATGCCCACAACAGCAATGACCCCTGACACAATCTAGAACTCTAGAAAGATGAGGAAGCCTTTCTAAAAACTCCAAGGACTAAGACCAAAACAATTAAACAAGGCCTTAGAGAAGCATATATCCTAACTTTTCAAAGGGCTAGGGATGCACTAGATGGAAAAATGCCAAATGCAAAAAAAGAAAGATATTATAACAGCGCCAGCCTACCTACCAGCAGCTGGGACTTTATTTCAAAGAGAAGCGTCTCAGTAGGATGAGGCGCTGCTGCCTCAGGATTTTAGTTAAGTTCTTTGTAGAATTTGGAGGGCAGCTTGCTGGTATATTAAAGCATGCACAGGGAACAAGGGAGTAATACGGTGTGTTAACACCTGCTCTGGCTGCAGGCATTGACAATGTTTGTTGATGATATTATCTGACATGTTTTATCTATACAGGCATTGTTTGTGTCACACTCTTAACTGTTGAAGCTACCAGGATCAGAAGACATCACATCCATCACCCTTAACCTTTAGCCATCAATGACTAAAGTAACTCCAAAAACCACCCTACGAAAGGACAATGACGCATGATATATACAGCTTCCTTATGTTGTTTTTTTTATTTATTTATTGTTCGATCTGTCAGGGACGAGAGGAACCAGTCGATCATTGTGAGTGGGGAGTCCGGAGCAGGAAAGACGGTATCGGCCAAATACGCCATGAGATACTTTGCTACGGTCAGCGGCTCCACCAGCGAGGCCAACGTAGAGCAGAAGGTCTTGGCTTCCAACCCCATCATGGAGGTGAGGACAGGAGGCTGTCTGTCTGTTGAGTGAGACCCTGAATCATTTCCAGTTTAATTTGAAAAGAAGAGGACACTCAAGGAAACCCAGAACATTTCAGAAAATTTCAAATGACCACATTTTAATCCTTCAGTGAGCATCTTTTTCTTCTGAAATAACTCATTAGTTTCAGATTCACCAGCTAGACTTACTCATAGATTGTTCCGCTCACTCTGCTTATTTGATTCAACTTTGTACAACCTGAGCATGAAATGGGTTGTGGATGTGAAGCACTGGGAAAAAGCGCTGCGTCATTTTTCCTTGCAGTTTGTGTGTAGACACTTGTTTCCTTGGCCCAATTACTCAGTAAATTCACAAGCTTAATTGATTTATGGATGATACGGGCCGAGTGTCATTACATTTGCCCTTCTCTCTTATCTTGCTCTTCTCCACTGGCATTTACTTACTTCCTTCCCCTCAGTTTCTCCACCACACTGTCTTTCTGGCCTCGAGCTGCTCTCCACTGTTATAACGCAAGTCTTATCCTTAACTGTGTGTGTTTTGTATTGCATCCTCTAGAGCAGGGGTGGGCAAACTTTTTGGCTCAGGGGCCACATTGAATTAAAAAATTTGACAGACGGGCCGGGCCAGTATCAGATGGATGGAGAGTGTTTGACAAAGGGGGCGTGGCTTATCGCTGTCGGGTATCTCCGTGAAAAAGAGCTGTCTTTTCCGGTATCGATTATGTAATAAATAACCACTAGTTTTGCTTTATACTTGTTGTGGAAGTCCCAAACATGTCGGAACATGAAACGCCCTTGTGTTTGGGTTCATAATATTATCCGTAGCCGCACACAGCTCGGTGAATTTCACCGACACCTCCAGGAACTGCGCCGGTCTTATCTCCGTAAAACGGATACCGATTCTGCCACCCACCTTGGAAATAACCACCAGTTCTGCTTTATACTTGTTGTGTAAACTCCACATACGTCGGAACATCAAACTCCGTGGTGTCTGGGTTCATAATATTATCCGTAGTCCCACAACAGCGTCTGAATGACAGCCGCTGCACACACGAAAAGCCTAAAAGAGCGCTGTGCAATAAATAAGCATGAAGAAACATCAACGCTGGTCTGTTGTGGTCATCGTGCTTCGGGAAAGTGAACTTGGGAACGGAGAAGCGCTACAGCGGTCTTTACTATAACTTATAATTATTTAAAATAAAAAACTTTTTTTTAATATATTTTTTTAATAACTTTTTTTTAATAACTTTTTTTAATGTTATAATAATTATAATACTCGGCGGGCCGTATATTAATACTCTGCGGGCCGTATCCGGCCCGCGGGCCGTAGTTTGCCCACCTCTGCTCTAGAGTCATGAGGACAGGAGGGGTTGGAGAGCTCCCTTGTGCCCATATGCTGCCTCCCTTCCTCCCCCTCCTCTGCCTCCTGACATCCCCCACCCTGTCCGTCCTCTACAACCGCTATACTAACATTACGAACATCGCTCTCGTCCTCCCGGCCGCAACTTTCACCTCGAGCCAATCGGAGACGAGCTGACAGAATGAATAGAAAGCTTTCTTGCGTCGCAGAGATGTCACTTTAGCCTCGAAGCCGGGACGAGAGTAGATGGTTGCATCAGCCTTTCCGATGTTACAAAACCTGTGTGTGCGCGTGAGAGTGTTTGTGCGTTGTGTTTATGTGTTTGGCTGATGCAGGCAGAGATTCAAATACCTGCTGAAAGACTCCTTGTCTGCAGTGAAAGACTGTTTGTTTGGCCTTAACTCAGCAAGAACCCCCACACACACACACACATGATTTAACTTCGTTCAAGCCGGCTGCTTGAAGAGCGTGTGTGTGTGTGTGTGTGTGTGTGTGTGTGCGTGTGCGTGTGCGTGTGCGTGCGTGCGTGCGTGCGCGCAGCCCCACCCGTCTCCCGACAATTCCTCGTAGGTTCATTGATCAATCCTGTTTAATAAATTAAAGCTGCTGATTTTAGTCGATTTTTATTTGTGTATGTGTCGTAGCCCAACATATCCAGCTCTTGGCTTTGGAAGGACAGAAGTCCATTTAACTGCTGACGTTGAGAACGATCACAAATAATCATAATCTTATTTCAGGCTGTAAGCCACAGTATGATGTTCTGGTGCACTAGTTTTTAGGATCAGGTGTGTAGTACCTTTAAGAGCCGGGCTAGCTGTTTCCCCCTGATTCCAGCCTTTGTGCTAAGCTAAGCTAACCAGCTGTTGGTGTTAGCGTCATTTTAACTGCACAGATGTGAGAGTGGGATCAATGTGCAGATCTAACTCGCGGCAAGAAAGTAAATGAGCGTATTTCCCAAAATGCTCAGAAGCCCCAAATACAGTTTCACTGTGATGTTATTTACTTTGTTGCCTCCAGTGTTTCACCATACCAGTACCAATAACCACAGGGAAATTGCCTTTCAATCTGCTGTTGTGTTATCCTGGGAAAACTGCAACCACTGTTCTTGCATATACACTCACCTAAAGGATTATTAGGAACACCTGTTCAATTTCTCATTAATGCAATTATCTAATCAACCAATCACATGGCAGTTGCTTCAATGCATTTAGGGGTGTGGTCCTGGTCAAGACAATCTCCTGAACTCCGAACTGAATGTCAGAATGGGAAAGAAAGGTGATTTAAGCAATTTTGAGCGTGGCATGGTTGTTGGTGCCAGACGGGCCGGTCTGAGTATTTCACAATCTGCTCAGTTACTGGGATTTTCACGCACAACCATTTCTAGGGTTTACAAAGAATGGTGTGAAAAGGGAAAAACATCCAGTATGCGGCAGTCCTGTGGGCGAAAATGCCTTGTTGATGCTAGAGGTCAGAGGAGAATGGGCCGACTGATTCAAGCTGATAGAAGAGCAACTTTGACTGAAATAACCACTCGTTACAACCGAGGTATGCAGCAAAGCATTTGTGAAGCCACAACACGCACAACCTTGAGGCGGATGGGCTACAACAGCAGAAGACCCCACCGGGTACCACTCATCTCCACTACAAATAGGAAAAAGAGGCTACAATTTGCAAGAGCTCACCAAAATTGGACAGTTGAAGACTGGAAAAATGTTGCCTGGTCTGATGAGTCTCGATTTCTGTTGAGACATTCAGATGGTAGAGTCAGAATTTGGCGTAAACAGAATGAGAACATGGATCCATCATGCCTTGTTACCACTGTGCAGGCTGGTGGTGGTGTAATGGTGTGGGGGATGTTTTCTTGGCACACTTTAGGCCCCTTAGTGCCAATTGGGCATTGTTTAAATGCCACGGCCTACCTGAGCATTGTTTCTGACCATGTCCATCCCTTTATGGCCACCATGTACCCATCCTCTGATGGCTACTTCCAGCAGGATAATGCACCATGTCACAAAGCTTGAATCATTTCAAATTGGTTTCTTGAACATGACAATGAGTTCACTGTACTAAAATCACAGTCACCAGATCTCAACCCAATAGAGCATCTTTGGGATGTGGTGGAACGGGAGCTTCGTGCCCTGGATGTGCATCCCACAAATCTCCATCAACTGCAAGATGCTATCCTATCAATATGGGCCAACATTTCTAAAGAATGCTTTCAGCACCTTGTTGAATCAATGCCACGTAGAATTAAGGCAGTTCTGAAGGCGAAAGGGGGTCAAACACAGTATTAGTATGGTGTTCTTAATAATCCTTTAGGTGAGTGTGTATGTGTGTGTGTGTGTGTGTGTGTGTGTGTGTGTGTGTGTGTGTGTGTGTGTGTGTGTGTGTGTGTGTGTGTGTGTGTATATATATATATATATATATATATATATCAGTGGCGGCTGGTGACTTTTTTTTGGGGGGGGGCGCGCAGTTGGGCGGCGCGGTTTAAATAGCACTCCACAAGGAGAAGAAAAGAGGTTTGGAGTAGAATATTCTAAAAAACAAAGCTTTATTTCAAGAAAACACAGTGCTCAACACTGTCCAATAACAACTATCAACAAACTGTAACTTTGGGCATGAGAGGTTCAGAGCAGAATGGTTTAAGAAACATTCAATGTGGTGGCCAGAGCAACTTCAGGGAATACATTGACGTAGCATTCAAACTGGGGGCCCTGCAGTAAGGTGGCACTGGTGAGGTGGTCTTTGAAGGCAAAGCGTTCCCTGGTGTGTCCAAGTATGGTGTCACAAACCTACAGATAAATATATAGAGAGAGACAGAGACAGTAAGATAAGTTGTGGGGAAATATCTACTACAAACAGGCTTCATACTAAAGACAAAAAACTATGTTTTGTGTGTCTTGATGGCTCAGCAACATAGACAAAAGGCCAGGAGCCACCTTGATGGCTGTAGCTATGACACACACACACACACACACACACACACACACACACACACACACACACACACACACACACACACACTTGTTGGGGGTTGAATTGGTATTTTAGATAAAGTTATAGCCTGATATGATATCCAGCCAAATCTAACAATGTCCAACATGTGTTCTGCTGTGGGAAAGATAAAACATTAAACTCTAACAGGCATCTGCTGATTTTGACACTCACCTCTGCAGCAATCCTTCAAGCTCATCTTCCTTCACAGCCCGGCGCTTCCTCGGCTGCTCAGAGCCACTGCACACGGAGCCTCCAGCTAGCAGCTCCGGTTAGCATGTAGCTTGGTGCATGTAGCTTCACTGCTTTGCTGCTGAATATTTAAATCCGGACGTTCGGGTCCCAACTCTTTCAGCCTCTTCTTGTCAACATCTGATCGTGGATTGAAAGGTGTTTCACGTAGAGATACCACAGAGTTTTCAGTCGCCATACTAACATAATCAAAGTCTCTGCTAGCTGTGTTGCTCGCGTAGCTACGTGGGAGCTATATGGGGTGTGAGGGAATGATAAAGGTCTCTGATTGGACGAATAGTCCAACCACGTTGCAATAAGAAACGATGTCATTGGCTAGGGCGCAGATTCGTGCGCCCGAAGATTCACGTTTCATCCGCCAATGAGAAGCTGTCCTTGCCGTCACGAGGGTGAAATGTTTCATGGCTTTCCATAGACACACATTTGGCCGGCGCCCCGAGAGGGGAGGGGCTTTTCTCAGTAATGATGAATGGCGATATATTATATTTAACTTAAGTGGTTGTTGACAGGGGCTTACGGTCTCCCACACACATTTAGCGCGTCAACACGGTATATTTCTTATTTAAATTATTTGATATATAATGTTTTTTGACAGTATATATTATTTTATTTTTTTCTTCTTTTTTTTTTTCATGCAAAATTTTAGGAGGGGCGGCGCCCTAGCGCCCTCTATTGACGCACCGCCACTGATATATATATATATATATATATTATTATTATTATTTTATTTTTTTTGTTCTTGAATCTGAGGTTCGACAAGCGGTCAGATTCAAGACGAACAGTGTGGATTCCGTCCCGGCCGTGGAACAGTGGACCAGCTCTTTACCCTCGCAAGACTACTGGAGGGGTCCTGGGAGTTTGCCCAACCAGTCTACATGTGCTTTGTGGACTTGGAAAAGGCTTTCGACCGGGTCCCTCGGGGGGTTTTGTGGGGGGTGCTGCGGGAGTATGGGGTGCCGGACCCGTTGGCACGGGCCATCCGGTCTCTGTACGCCTGCAGTAGGAGCTGTGTTCGTATCCTCGGTAGTAAGTCAGACACGTTCCCGGTGGGTGTTGGTCTCCGCCAGGGCTGCCCTTTATCACCGGTCCTGTTCGTGACTTTCATGGACAGGATATCTAGGCGCAGCCAGGGGGCGGAGAAGATCCGGTTCGGGAATCTCGGGATCGCATCTCTGCTGTTCGCGGATGATGTGGTCCTGTTTGCTTCCTCGGACCGTGACCTCCAGCATTCACTGGGGCGTTTTGCAGCCGAGTGTGAAGCGGCAGGGATGAGAGTTAGCACCTCCAAATCTGAGGCCATGGTGCTCTGCCGGAAACCGGTGGACTGCTCCCTCCAGGTGGGGACAAACTGCCTACCCCAAGCGAAGGAGTTCAAGTATCTCGGGGTCTTGTTCACGAGTGAGGGTAAGGTGGAGCGTGAGATCGATAGGCGGATCGGTGCGGCTGCAGCAGTAAAACAGGCGCTGTACCGGTCCGTCTTGGTGAAGAGGGAGCTGAGCCGGAAGGCGAAGCTCTCCATTTACTGGTCGGTCTACGTTCCAACCCTCACCTATGGTCACGAACTCTGGGTCGTGACCGAAAGAACGAGGTCTCGGATACAAGCGGCCGAAATGAGCTTCCTCCGTAGAGTGGCCGGGCTCAGCCTTAGAGATAGGGTAAGGAGCTCGGACATCAGGAGGGAGCTTGGAGTCGAGTCGCTGCTCCTTCGTGTCGAAAGGAGTCAGCTGAGGTGGTTCGGGCATCTAGTCAGGATGCCTCCTGGACGCCTCCCATTAGAGGTTTTCCAGGCACGTCCAACTGGTAGGAGGCCCCGGGGAAGACCGAGGACACGCTGGAGGGATTATATCTCCCGGCTGGCCTTGGAACGCCTCGGGGTCCCCCAGGATGAGCTGGAAAGTGTTGCGGGTGAGAGGGAAGCCTGGGTCGGCCTGCTGAACCTGCTGCCACCGCGACCCGACCCCGGATAAGCGGTCGAAAATGGATGGATGGATGGATATTATTATTTATTTATTTATTTTTCTGCACCAGCTGCTCTATCTAAATTTAAACACTATCACCATAATATGTCGAACGTGTTTTTGCATGTTGATCTTTTCCGTCTCTCAGGCCATTGGAAATGCAAAGACCACCCGAAATGACAACAGCAGTCGCTTTGGGAAATACATCGAGATCGGCTTCGACACGCGCTACCGTATCATCGGCGCCAACATGAGGACATATCTGCTGGAGAAATCGCGAGTGGTGTTTCAGGTGAGCACATGAACACACACACAACTTATTAACTTATTACAGTCTATTTCAAATCCAATTGTACAAAGTTGTACAATTCTAAATGTTTTCTACATTATGTCATTATTTAAGCTTCTGTTCAGTAACCACTTTTTGCCATTCTTTTCAAACTCACGGTGGAATTATTGGGTCCTTCAGTCGTCTTAACATGGTTGCTGATTTGTAAATTGAGTTCCTCCGTTTGTGATTTTTATCGCAATTGTCATGACTAATCTACTTTAGTTTTTTTTTTTTGCTAGATGATTCCCTCGATTCCTGTCAGCAGTCGTACTATAGCCACGATGTAAAACATTCAGGGTTTTGTTGACTGGCATCAAAGTGGTCGCTAAAGCATGTGTTGTATCTTACTGCCTAGTTTGAACTATTACTGCAAAAAGCCCATCTGGAATCGTATTGATCTGTAAACAGATAACAGCTTCAAACATTACAATACCATTACCTTTTTAAATTGATGTGTATTAAAATTGTATTTGAATTATGGTGTGATGTGTGTTCGGCACTCCACTGAAAATTGAAACGTTACATTAAAAATGCAGACGGTTTACCAAATTTGTAATTGTAAATGACGCAGCACACGCACCTACAAGCACACTGGGACCATGACTAAGTAGTTAATTGGCTTCCAGTGGCTCACACATGACTCGTGTTGCTGCACACACGCCATACGCACACATGCACGCACAAGTAAACAAATAGAGTGCCTCTGGTTATATGTTGAAGTATCGAACTCTATTGGCGGGACAATAAGCAGGTGACATGTGGAGTAAGACACTTACATAACCCCTGGCCTTGTATGTAGTTAAGACACATACCATGTAAATGCAACATCCCTGACTCAATTCCAGCCAGGGACATGTGGCATGTCACACACCCTTCCTGTTCCCTGTATTCTGACTCGCCCATCACTATCAAATAAAGTAAAAATGCCAGATATAATGTTTCTTTTTAAGCTGGAAGTTCTGACTGTCTGACCTACCCTGCAGATCCTTAAGTATTTTGCCCACAATGCAACAATAATGCAAACCCTGGTCAAAGCCTTTAACATGTTGGACTCAACCAACATTAACTGTCTGGTGTCCTTTAGAGCAGAAGAAGAATGCGGCAAAAATGTCCTTCTCCACAAAGACAAGTAGGAGGAAACAAAGTAAACAATCTCTCTCTCTCTCTCTCTCTCTCTCTCTCTCTCTCTCTCTCTCTCTCTCTCTCTCTCTCTCTCTCTCGTGTCAAAGACGTTACAAATCCGTTCACATGGTTAGCAAGTGTAAAAGTTCAAACTTTTATATTTTGTTGTGTGTCCATGTTCTATCTAGATGTAGTTTACTTGCCTTTTCTCTTATATATATATATATATATTAATTAGCTTTATTGCATATTCAGCGGGTGTGTTTGCTGACTGGTGGAGCCAGTAGGATTATGTCTGGATAAGGAAACATATTTTAGCTCTACACACACAACACACACACACACACAACACACACATACACACACACACACACACACACACACACACACACACACACACACACACACACACACTGCTGTCTTTGCTGCACTGTTGGGGAATGAGGATGTTGGTGGAAAACGTGATCACTGTCCTCATATTTCTCACATGAATGACTCTGGTGCCACCCATTTATAGGTGTGTGTGTGTGAATTCTAGTAGCAGAAGCACCTTTTATAGGACATAGGTAACAGTTTCCAGCACGCTGCTGACATCCTTTTATAGTTATACATTTTCACTAGAAATACATTTTTAACTCAAGTTGGATGCTGTTGTTTGTTATTTATGCACATTTACTGTATGATCTATCAGGTTTGGAAATTCATGCACAGGTGGGCCACACCTTGTGTTTGATTTCCTATATGTCAAAAATAAACATGTAATATTCTTATGTGACTTAATAATATCTGTTGATGTGCCCTTGAACAAGGCACTAAATCACCAACTATTCAGAGGAGCTTTCAGAAGTTAAACTGTCAAACTGATTGAAAGCCCTTATACATTACCCACAGATGTGTCATTTTCCCTGCAAGAAGGGGTTGAAAAAAAGTCTAGAATTTGTGGATCAATGACATTCATATGATTTATTTTCATACAAATGTCCTGTAGGTGTGCATGCAGCATTTCCCTCCCTTTTATATGATCTTCATGCTTTGTTTTAGGCCGACGAGGAAAGGAATTATCACATCTTCTATCAGCTCTGTGCATCATCCCATCTGCCTGAGTTCAAGACGCTGACGCTGAGTAAGTGTCACACACGTGTGCATGCATCCACACACACACAGAGCTGCACGTTTACAGTAAACTCTACATTCACAACATAAGCAATGACAAAAACAGGAGCTTGAAGTCGGAAGGAACAGCTGGAGCCGGAAGACGAAGTAACTGATTGGAAGAGCACTGTGTTTAGCTGCAGGAGCTCTCCCCCGTCTACAGCTCTTGATAGACCACCGTTAGATGTCTGAAGAGCGCTGACAGATATCAGATTATTATTATATCAGTTTAGATGTATCAAACACATCGACTCTGTGGTTAAACAGGCACTCAGAGCTCTCCCACTGCGGACCTGCACCTGCTCATCCAAGTCATGGGACACACACACACACACACACACACACACACACACACAGGCACTGCTGGCACTTTCAGCCACACACACACACACAGCTGCCGTCTTTTCCTCTCCTACTGACTTCCTGGCTCAATAAATGGGGTGGTTGTCACAGTCGTGTCAGCGCCTCTCGTTGCCAGGAAACAGGCCATGCCTTAATTCAGTGTAAATTGTGCATAGAGAAACAGATTGTGGGAAAGTTGCGCTTACATAATTTTTACACAAAGGGTAAAAGTGTTCTTGATGATGCACTGATGTCACAATTTATTATTTTAACAGCTCCTCCTAGCTAATCAGAAACACAATGTTTTCCTAAATAAACTTCCATCCGTTCAATCCGGTTCATGTTGGTTTCCAATGCTCCGTGGAAAAGGAGGATCCTGGGATAGCACATTTATGCCCACGTTGCACAAAGTAAAACTGCACGTACTGCACGTTTTCTTAATTTATTCACTCTCTCTGTTTCCCCACTCAGGCAATGCAAACGACTTCTTGTACACCAGGCAGGGCCGCAGCCCGGTTATCGAAGGTGTGGATGACACCAAGGAGCTGTCCAACACTCGCAAAGCCTTAACATTGCTCGGTAACATCCCCGCCCTCACATGGAAAAATAAACAAACATTAAAATATGTCTGTAAAATGTACACAGTGTAACCCAGTAGTCTAATATATCTGAAGAGAACTCACATGACTGCTGGATATACCCAGTTCACTGGGTTAAAGTATTGCATACTTAGAAGAAAAACTGTGTGTGCGTGTGCGTGGGCGTGTGTGTGTGTGCGTTCCCCTCCAGGTATTAACGAGTCCAACCAGATGGGGTTGTTCCAGGTTTTGGCTGCTATTCTTCATCTGGGAAACGTGCAGATAAAGGACAGAGACTCAGACAGCAGCGTCATTCCTGTGAGGATAATATTAATGCTGCGGTTCACATTGCCAGTGAGACAGGCTGAAACAGATAGCTTGATATTTGTGGTTACGTGATGGCCTGTATTAGACAGTAATCTAAAAATACATACGTTGGGCCTGTTAGAGCCAAGGAATACGTCAGTGATGCTTATGTATGCAACTTGTTAACTTCCAAATGAAGAAATAAAATGTTTCTTAGCTGACATGGTGTTGGGTATTTCCTGGTATTGATTAAGATCTCCTCTTTTCCATGTAGCCCAACAATTGCCACCTGACGGCGTTCTGCGACTTGGTGGGCGTGAGCTACCAGGACATGTCTCAGTGGCTGTGCCACAGGAAGCTAAAGACGGCCACAGAGACGTACATCAAGACCCTGCCCCGCCTGCAGGCCACCAACGCCCGCGATGCGCTGTCAAAACATATCTACGCCAAGCTCTTCAACTGGATTGTGGAGCACGTTAACAAAGCCCTCATCACCAATATCAAACAGCACTCCTTCATCGGGGTCCTCGACATCTACGGGTACGTCTGCGCATTCGCCCGTCTATGTGGGGTGACTTAGCAGATCTGAGTTTTGAATATCACTTGTGTACAACATGGCTAAATACAGTAAACAGACTCCTCTGTTCTTCCTTTCAAGGTTTGAGACATTTGAGATCAACAGCTTTGAGCAGTTCTGTATCAACTACGCCAATGAGAAACTCCAGCAACAGTTCAACATGGTGGGCAGCACACGTTTTACCTGTTGGCGTGCACATTATATTTACGGATGTGACTTCTTCTTTTTAATTGTTTGATGCAAGTATACAACTTAATCCCAACGTGTGTGTGTTTGTGCAGCATGTGTTCAAGCTAGAGCAGGAGGAGTACATGAGGGAGCAGATCCCCTGGACTCTGATTGACTTCTACGACAATCAGCCCTGCATAAACCTCATAGAGGCCAAGATGGGCATCCTGGACCTGTTGGACGAGGAGTGCAAGGTACCAGTCCACTAAATAATATTTAACTTGATTTATATTTCATTTAGTTTTTTCTGGTATTGAAATACACTCATGACTGATGCAGAGAGAATAGTTTCTGGCACATGACAGAGGGAACAGGATGTGTTGCTTTGTCACAAATGTCTTTTATTTGAGGCAGCTCTCTGTGTATAATGATCTTTTTGAAAGTGCTGTTTAAAAGAATGCACTTCACCCTGCTTTTGTTTGACAAGAATACAAAATAAATAGACTGATCATTAATCTTTAATCTCTTCTAAAAGTGTCTGCATTGGCACCAAAGCTAACTATGTACACTTACATAAGACTTGCTGTCTTATGAATACTGTTTGTGGAATAAAATTGTTCTCATATGCAAAAAGTAAAGTAAGTACATGCTGCATATTGACCAGGAGCATGTGGGTTGTGGTTGCACTTCTCCACCAGTTCACGCCCACATTCTGCTTTACATTTATTATTTTACAGTCGACCTGTCGGTGCCTCCCACCACACACTTGACCCGAGTTTCCCAACACCTACGCTTAATAGTTCACATCAGAGTTCACCTGCAGAAACCCAGCATAAAAACAATGACCACTTTCTAGCGTGCACAATGAAACTGAATAGATGGACTGCATGTTTTTATTTTTGTTGGACGCTACACACAACTCCTAGTATTGTTGGGCGGAGCTTTGGTTGAATGTATATGAAATATAAGCGTTATCTGAGTTGCAGCCTGTGTAGATTAAAGGCAGTGCTCATATCTGTACCATCGACATACTTTCACAGCTCAGCCAGTCCACTAACAATGCTGACTAATCTCTCTGTGGCTCTGAACCGCTGCAACGTCATTTTACAAGCTATTGACATTTGAGGTGGTCCACATTGCTAACATAATTGCAGGCTAACGCAAACACATTTGGTTTGACTTCTTGGCAAAGAAATATAAGAAAAGATGTTGTCCTCATGCACTTTGTAACCAGAACAAAAACATTGTAAAATGTGATGCAATCCAATAACTTCAATATTTTAATCTACTTGAAAGTTCCAGTTTTTTGTCTTGCAGTGTATTTATAAGCAGATGGTTACATACTGTACATATTTTCTTACTGATAGTTTCCACCGTGTGTTCTCCTTTTCTATACCAGATGCCGAAAGGTTCGGATGATTCTTGGGCTCAGAAACTCTACAACACCCACCTAAAGACCTGCTCCCTCTTCGAGAAGCCTCGCATGTCCAACCGCGCTTTCATTATTCAACATTTTGCTGACAAGGTGGGCTGGACTGTTTGCTTCATGTTTGCATCGTGTTTGTTATACTATAAGAGGAGTTGGATTCATTATTTTTGAAAATGTGACATTCAAAATTGGTTGGAAAACTAATGGCAGGAGCCTTTGTAGCTCCACATACAAGACTTAGGGACACACTAGCTGCAGTTACTGCTGCAGTGCTGGAGTTATTTTTAGGATGGCTGGAGGACAGATCCCTTTTTTTTATTATCATTGTTTTCACAGACAAAAAACCAGCACTGCAGTGAAATGTTTAGTGTGTGTGTGTTTGACTAGTGTAATCTACTTTAGTGTCTCATATACTGTAATGAAGTTCTGTATGACGCAGTGTTATTGTTACTGTCTGTTTTCAGATCCTCACTATAAGGTTACAGATAAACGGGGTCAAGGACTAATGCAGGCTCTCCCATCAGGTCCCCTGACATTCAAATGGAGGAGTTCATGTCCGTACATGAGCTACTCTGAGGCTTTTACTTTTTGCCTTTGAGCTTGACATAAAAGCAATAGATAGAAACATTTACCTTTTTTATACATGTACCCTAAACATTAGGACAGTCAATACACATTTATTTGGGTCCGATTATGTGTTAAGATCTGCAGGAATGTGATTAGGAAAACAAAAATACCAGGTAGAGAAGGTAACCTGTAAGGATGCAAAACCGAACAGTAAAAAACAAAACCGCTCAATGACGTACAAACCAAAATCAATGTTATGGCTTCATGTAATATAGCGTTATCAATCAATCAATCAATCTATATATTTATATATTTTGGAGGTCAAACACATTGGTAATGGTTTTGTTTTTCTTCTCCCTAAAGCGCTAAACGAACCAAACCAAAACTGTGGCCCAAGAACTGCAATACTGATCGAACCGTGGGCTGATTGTACCGTTGCACCACTAATAAACTGACTGTCTCATTGGAAATAAAATACCTGGATAAATCCCAATGTCCTCACAGGTATAGTAACACAAACTGCTCTCTGGTTGTCGAGCAGGTGGAGTACCAATGTGACGGTTTCCTGGAGAAGAACAAGGACACAGTGAACGAGGAACAGATCAATGTGCTGAAAGCCAGCAAGGTGAGGAGGACAGACTCGCATCTACATTACGTTTATATACACGTACTACAGTCGGATCCTAACTAGATTCATGTGCAGAGAGCCACTATCAAGCGTCCACTGAGATCAAAGCCAAGAAGCCTGCAGCTCATGGAGAGCTGGTGCACCTGCTCTGTGTGGGGAAAAATAAACGATTGCTTACTGACCCAAAGTCCCATCTGAAGGCTCAGAGAAGCAGCGCCCTCCTCTGGCCATGTGGAGGTAGTGATGACGCCAGAAATGATGACAAATGCTCGATCCAGGAGGTTTAGGTTTTATTTGACCAGAACAGACACACACACACACACACACACACACACACACACACACACACACACACACACACAGTAAGGCAGGTCATTGGCTCAACATGGCCCATAGGGGATAAAGATGATTTTGGTTCATTATTATTATATCAATATATTGTTATTATGATATATTTTGCTACATATTGCACCTGCTAGTTTGTCCAAATATATTTAATGACTTGCAGAAAGGCATGACGAAGCCTAGATAAATTCTGTGTTAGGTAGTAACGGTAGTAATATAGTACACATAGATCATTATCATCCTTATGATAAAAACATTTTGACACATTTACTAGTTTTGTCAAACAAGGACGTCACAACAACCTTGTGATAAAGTTCCCTTTTGCTTATAAAAATTATTATTAAAGAGAGGATTTCACTGTTTTTCAAATTATCATTATTTAATTTAGGGAACACAATTCTATTAAACCTAACTTATTCAGATCACCCCAAAAAAGACATTCAATCTTCATTGCTATTTTTGCGCACACACCCACACCCACGCTCACGCTCACGCTCGCTATGGTGTAGTGTGTTTGTTCCAAAATGCTCAAAGTGACCATCAACTGTTCTCTTATAGACTTCATCAAGAGCAGAATTGGGTAAGGGTTGAAATACTGTCTGCTCTAACACAATCACTTAACACACACACACATTACTCATGGACGTAAAGTCTGAATATTGCCATGGAATTCAGGAAGATTTAAACAATTGTGATTAAATAGTAATGAGCTCTTCAAGCGAATTAGTCTAATTCACTTTTGTTTTACTTCCCTGCCAAGATTATCCTCTGTGTGTGTGTGTGTGTGTGTGTGTGTGTGTGTGTGTGTGTGTGTGTGTGCGTGCGTGTGCGCGTGTGCGTGTGGGGAGCTGTAACATGTCACTTAAACTGGACGTACAGTTTTTTTTACACCAAACCTGTTATTTGTTATTTATTTGGTACTCAACCTTCAGCCACACAACCTTATCTTGAACCTGAGTGAAACATTATTTTCTAAACATTTAGCAGCTAATCGTTTTCATTGCATCGGCGTCTGTTTTTAGTGATTGCCCTTCAGATGAACAGGCTTGGATGATGTGTTTTCTAAAACGTCTGCTGTTGATAGCATTTCAACTCTCAAGACAGTGAAAATAGATTCTGCTTCATTACAACGTGGGTCTCATTTGCATAGTCTTGTCTATTGTCTCTTTCGGTATTGATCAACTGGGACAAGTCATTTCTGAGATCTGGTAACAGGGCGCTTATAAGCTGTGATAAATATTTACATTTTCTCTATTTGTCTCTTCGTTTTCTCTCCTCGATAAATGTGGCTTATTTGGGGGTTTGTTTAAAACCTGCAATTGTCTCATCGTCACACATGTGTCCTGCCACACTGGACTTATTTTTAACAGGGCCACTTAAATACCAGATCTTAGCAATTGGCCAAAAACTCTGCAAAGAAGAGCCAGGTTGTCTAAAACAGAAACTCCAGCCTTGTGATGCTTTCAAAGAGCACCTGCATTGCTCCGAACTGCATTGGGACCTGCGAGAGACACATGCAGACGTCTGCTTGCAAGTCTAATCAATACAGTGGATTTGAGAAATCCCTGATGCAGATATTTCCCGTGATGCATTGCAATCCAGGAATCTGATCAAGCTTTCCAAAGATCAAATTCCACAGCGTGGCCGTCTCCCTCCAACAGACATGCTGCATACTTCATGCAGGCTGAGAGCTCTGTGGAAATGCATCCCCAACGTGTTTGGGAAAGAAATCATCATCCCGTCGTGTCTCTCCAAACCATTTCAACCTCATCATTAGTCTGCCTGGTTTCATCTACTTTTCAGTTTGTGTATTATACACATTCATCTGTATACACATTTGTATACATTCATGTGTGTATTATACTTTTTGTTGGGGCTAATAATGATTTTTTGAACTTGAGTTTATGGGTTTTCTTTCCTTTTTTTTAATGTCATTGTGTTTCTTTTGTCACTGTCTCTCCATGTGTTGTCCATGTATGTTTGGGTCATCATGACAACCCTTCCCTGCCAGCAGAAGGTAAACCGAGGCGTTCTTACAACGCTGATCCGCCTGCAGCTCTTCCTTTAGCTCCTCCCCCCCCACCCCCCCTCTTTTATTTTTCCTCTCTTCCTTCTCTCTCTGTCACTCTAACACAGAGGTGGGCAAACTACGGCCCGCAGGCCGGATACGGCCCGCCGAGTATTAATATACGGCCCGCCGAGTATTATAATTATTATAACATTAAAAAAATATATTAAAAAAAAGTTATTGAAAAAATATATTAAAAAAAAGTTTTTTATTTTAAATAATTATAAGTTATAGTAAAGACCGCTGTAGCGCTTCTCCGTTCCCAAGTTCAGTTTCCCGAAGCACGATGACCACAACAGACCAGCGTTGATGTTTCTTCATGCTTATTTATTGCACAGCGCTCTTTTAGGCTTTTCGTGTGTGCAGCGGCTGTCATTCAGACGCTGTTGTGGGACTACGGATAATATTATGAACCCAGACACCACGGAGTTTGATGTTCCGACGTATGTGGAGTTTACACAACAAGTATAAAGCAGAACTGGTGGTTATTTCCAAGGTGGATGGCAGAATCGGTATCCGTTTTACGGAGATAAGACCGGCGCAGTTCCTGGAGGAGTCGGTGAAATTCACCGAGCTGTGTGCGGCTACGGATACTATTATGAACCCAAACACAAGGGCGTTTCATGTTCCGACATGTTTGGGACTTCCACAACAAGTATAAAGCAAAACTAGTGGTTATTTATTCCATAATCGATACCGGAAAAGACAGCTCTTTTTCACGGAGAGACCCGACGGTGATAAGCCACACGCCCCCTTTGTCAAACACTCTCCATCCATCTGATACTGGCCCGGCCCGTCTGTCAAATTTTTTAATTCAATGTGGCCCCTGAGCCAAAAAGTTTGCCCACCCCTGCTCTAACAGCACCGATGAGACTGAAGTTGTGTATGTCTTTGTTTGTTGCATGGGGAGCACTAAAGGCACTCTGAGAGGAGAAAATAGGGCTGGATATAAAAACGAGGGACGAAGGAAGGAGGATATTTTTATGTTTCCAGAGTGATGCTGTGAGCGCGCAGCACGTAAAGCCTTTGTGGCCGTGGCTGTCCAGATTACCCTGCTTAATGACGTTGGCGAGAGAGCAGCAGCATGGCAACGCTCTGAGCGCAGCAGGAGGACCTGAAGCTGCACATAACACAGCATCCTCCTCATATAACCTCTGTGTTATATGGAACATGACTGATGTGTTTGTGTTTCATACATTATTTATGTCTTAACACCATGGCAAGATAATGCCATGCAGTCATATATGGCCATCGCGTACTTTCATATATGACAAAACCTAACCTTTCCTTGTTTTTATTGGCTTTTTATAACATCGTAACAACTCTCTGACTGTAAATAAGTTTAACAAACGCTAATCGACAAATCAAGCGACGTCTACTCAAACTATCCGGCAGATGTCAAACCATCTCTGCACTTGATTACTAGACTAGATAACTGGATTGCTTTTTAAATTAAATCATTAACATCGTGGTTTTCGACACTCTTTATGAAGGCTTGTGGCGAATGCTCCATGAAAGCTGTCGTTATGCTTTGTAAGGCTTTATGCAATAGGTAAGATACATGCATATGCATGCCAGGAACTGTATGTTGTGTTGTTAGAAACTACATTTATCGCTCATCAATATGTTTTGTAGTTGCTCTGAAGCTTGATTTAACAGTACATCCAGAGTGAAAAGCTTTGTGGATAACCTATTTTTCAGTAAATCAATATTGCCTGCAGTGTCTAAAGCTGCCAGCAGCTGCTCTGTTTGACTGTAAGCGGGTTGCTTTCCCCAGTTTCACCTGCTGGTGGAGCTGTTCCAGGACGGGGAGAAAGCCACCAGTCCCACTGGTCAGGCCGCTGGCACCGGAGGCCGGACCCGCCTCAGCCTCAAACCTGACAAGGGCCGTGAGAAGAGCAGTAAGGAGCACAAGAAGACCGTTGGCTGCCAGGTTGATCTCTCTTTCCCGTGTTTTTGTTCTGTGGACTGATGCTGTTGCATGTATGCATACTCAGTGGAGGTGTCACAAAGTGAGATCAGATCCAGCGCATTTTGGTGGATATCAGATATACACTGAAAATATATATATATATATATATATATATATATATATAATTGTCAAGGGTTTTTATTACTGCCAGTTGTGGATTGTAGCGACATAAAAATTAGGACAGAATGACGATCTTCAATTTTTTGTTGGTTTGGATGAATAACAATGATTTCCTAATCTGTTCTAATAGCTTTTAGATTAATTATGATGCAGCAAACAACAGCATGTGTTCCTAATGATGATTATCCAAAGCTGTAGCCTAGTTTTAAACTACAAAAGAAATGATGGTGATGATTGTCCTCTTGTAGTTTCGTAACTCGCTGCAAATGCTGATGGGTACCTTGAACGCAACAACCCCGCACTACGTACGGTGCATTAAACCCAATGACTTCAAGCTGGCCTTCTCGTGAGTCTTCCTCTTCTTTATTCATGAAAAACACATTGTTGTATCTAGAGCTAATCTATTCTCCAGGCCACTATCTTAGCTCAGGTGTAATTCATAGAAACCATATTTACTGTGCTTATTTGATGTTGGCAGGTTTGATCCTAAACGTGCGGTGCAGCAGCTCAGAGCCTGCGGTGTCCTGGAAACCATCCGCATCTCTGCTGCAGGTTTCCCATCCAGGTACTGACTCTACTGTCCCGTAGACTGTCTTGTGTTGGATATGTGTTATGTCCTTAAAGAGGTTTTAAAGTTTCCGAGCGAAATGTTACCCTGCATGTAAGAATCTACTGTACAATTATGTCTGAATGTCTCACAACAATGCAGCCGGTCTGCCAGCTCGGTGCAGGATTGATTTGATCCGTGTCTTTGTTATCTAGCATCACTCCATTTGCACAAGTAATTAGCGTTCTCCCTGTAGAGGAGACTGTTTTGTCTAGCCGAGTCTGGCTTTTCTTACTGGTCTCCTTATGCGTTCAAGATAAATATTGATGCTAAAAAAGTTGACAACTTGACACCACAAACATGCACTGCATTATGTGGTAGTGAGTATTTTTCCTTACAGAAAGCTAAACAGCAAAGCAAACCTGGTTCCCTCATTGCAAATTTACTTAGCTGCAAAAATTAAGTTGAATGAACAAACGGTAAATTAATCAAATGTTGACACCATGGCTAACTCTTGTTCTGTGTGTATCTCAGATGGACATACCAGGAGTTCTTCAGCCGTTACAGAGTGCTGATGAAGCAGAAGGACGTGTTACCTGACAAGAAGTTGACATGCAGAAACGTTCTGGAGCACCTGGTGCAGGTCAGGCTGTCTTGGTTTTTACCTTTCCTTCACTCAACAAGGAAAAATGGTTATAATATGATTTGCATTGTCTAAGGTACCTATAAATCTAGCTTTTCATTTCCGAGTCCTTTGTTCTGCCCCTTTTACCCTTCTAAGCAAACACTAGTCTCACAGTGTAAATCTGTCCCTTTGGTCCATCGAATGAATCACTTTTTAATTACTCCTGATCTCTGCTCCTGCCTTCCTTCAGGACCAGGACAAATACCAGTTTGGTAAGACCAAGATCTTCTTCAGGGCCGGCCAGGTTGCCTACCTGGAGAAGCTACGGTCGGAGAAGTTGCGAGCTGCCTGCATTCGCATCCAGAAAACCATTCGCTGCTGGCTGGCGCGCAAGAAGTATCTCCGCAAGCGCAGCTCTGCCATCACCATCCAGAGGTTCACCAGAGGATACCAGGCTCGCTGGTGAGTCAGCTGAACCCGATTCGCAACTCCTTCAGGTGTTAAAACAGAAAAAATCACAAGCAAACACATTTGATTCCTTCTTACGGATTGTTTTAAAAGACAATGCTGTGTAAAACTGTTTATTGTGATTATTATTATTGCCCTTAAATTAGTCGCAGATGAAATCCCTAAAGTCTAAAGTTGTGTTGAATACTTATAGTATAGTTCGTTGAGACCTGTATATCTCTGGTCTCCTCAGCCTGGCCAAGTTCATGCGTCGCACGCAAGCGGCCACCGTTATCCAGAAGTACCAGCGGATGTGCGTGGAGAGGAAACGCTACAGACAGAAGCAGGCTGCCGCTCTGGTCATGCAGACGATCCTCCGAGCTTACATGGCCCGGCAGAAGTACCGGGCGGTAAGACACACATCACAAAATGCTGCAATATTACCTCCAAAGATCCAGCTTTCTCACAGGAAAAAAAAATCAATAAACATTTCTTATACTTATAGTTCAGTTATTGTCCTATTCTGGTTTGCTGACTCACTTCTACAAAATACTGTAACAAGCAGATCACAGCCATTACAAGTGTGAATATTACAGAAAGGAATCAGTTGAACCTATATAAATTATTGTACTGTACGTAAACCACATGAGCTCTTATCACGCTCTCTGCTTCTCCTTTACTGTTTCTGTTTCCGTCTGAAGTTGCTGCGGGAGAGCAAGGTTGTGATCATTCAGAAGCGCGTCCGTGGCTGGTTGGCTCGCTGCTGGTACAAGCGCTGCCTCGTCTCCATCGTCTACCTGCAGTGCTGCTTCCGCAGGATGAAGGCCAGGCGCCAGTTGAAGAAGCTGAAGATCGAGGCTCGCTCAGTGGAGCACTTCAAGAAGCTCAACAAAGGCATGGAGAACAAAATCATGCAGCTGCAGAGGAAAATCGACGAGCTGGTAAGTGATTTCACCATTTAAAAAAAATATATAATGTTGTCTTTGTGTATTGATTTAATTTTGTTTGACTTCTGCCCCATGCCTCCAGAACAAGGATAAGCGGTTGATCAACGAGAGGCTAGTCAGCCTGGAGACTACGTACACAACCGAGAGCGAGCGGATGCGTGCCGATCTGAGCCGGCTGCGCGGGGTGGAGGAGGATGCCAAGAACAAAGGCAACCAAGTGACCTCGCTGCTGGAGGAGCTGGAGAAGCTGAGGAAGGAGCTGAGTTCCACACAGAAGGAGAAGAAGACCATCGAGGACTGGGCGCAAACCTACAGGAGCGAAATGGAAACAGTAAGACGGGATCCACATCTGTACCTGCAGACCTGTTGCGGTCCAGGTCCTCCATCTCGCTGTGTGTGTGTGTGTGTGTGTGTGTGGTGTTACATGTCCTCTGTAAATGTCTTTTTTTTCTCTCTTTTCTAGATGTTGGTTGTGTGTTTGAATCTTTTTTGGAGAATAATTAGAAAATTTGAAGGGAAATTCTCCCTAAAACCTGTCTGTCTGTTTTCAGCTTTTAGTGAGACTGTCGCGGTCAAAAGTCCTATTATTAGTTTAAAACTAAGGTCCCTAGAAATTGCTCCAGATTAGTACAACGTCCCATAGTTTCCTGGAAATATATATATATATACAGTATATCACAAAATATTTGTTTTGCTTAAATATGCATATTGGCACCAGAGGAAAACCGTTTTCCCCCAACTTAGGAGCCAGCACGAACCAGGGTGAAATGGGCACATGGTGGGGTCACAGGGCGAGGTTGCCCCGGGGCAGGTGAGCAAAGGAGATAGAGTAGTGAGGTAGCCACTGAATTGTGTGTCTGTGTGTGTACTCTTTGTTTTTTCTTTCTTTTTCTGTGTTTCTGTCTCATATTTTGTCTGTTCTTTTGTCTTCAAATAACCCCAGGAGCATCTTTTAAGAGTTAGGAGTTAGAGTAATGTGTTAGATGTAGAAAATAAATGGATCGGTCACATTTAGTTCTGTAGAATGGACTTCAGATATTTCATGTTCTAGATGCTTTGCACAACATGTTGGTGAAGGATCATTTGTTAATGTGCGTGTGTGTAGATGGTCTCGGAGCTGAAGGAGCAGAATGGCTCGCTGAAGAAGGAGAAGGACGACTTGAACAGGTTGATTCAGGAACAGAGTCAGCAGATGACAGGTATGAAAATGTCACCGCCTAAATCATCCATCCCGTCATGCAGAAACACGTAATTGTCTCCTAAACCGTACAGTATGTTTCTCTATGACCCTTCAGAGAAAATGGTCCGTGCGATAGCAGAGAAGACTCAGCAGCTGGAGACCGATCTGAACGAGGAGCGATCTCGCTACCAGAACCTGCTGACGGAACACCGTCGGCTCGAGGAGAAGCACGACGACCTGAAGGAGGAGATGGTTTCTTCGGTGAGGAACACGTGCACACACCGAGATTTCATATATGAACATGACATCATTTAAGTGTTGCTCAACTTAAATTCTCAAAACACTAAGACAACACATGTGTTTGATCCATTATTACATCTTTCTTCACATTAGATTTTTGTAACCAGCCGAAAGTAAATGGTTTGGGATATTCAACACTTAGCTGCACTTACAGTCTGAAGGCGCAGCAGGGCAAACTCGAGTCTGTCGTATTTTTTTATGAAAATGTTTATTTTCTATCTCGTCTGCAGAACGTCTCCAAGCCTGGCCACAGGAGAACAGATTCCACCCACAGCAGCAACGAATCAGAGTACACATACAACTCCGAGTACGCCGAATTGGAAGACGGTTCCCGTGCTGCGGAAGTAAGAACGTTTGGCATTCAGTGCCGTCACATTTAATACGTTTTGCTTTTGATGTTAAAGTGGCCTTTCATGTCAACATTGCTATTTCAATACTTATCACGGGGCTTATGCTCTGTCCTCCCATTTCTTCGTCAGGATGTGACACGTGGAATAGACACCTCGCTGACCCTCAAGCTGCAGAAACGTTTAACAGAGCTGGAGCAAGAAAAGCTGTCGCTGCGCAACGAACTGGAAAACAAAGAGGATCAGTTCCAGCGGGCTAGAGCCAGGGTACTGACACCCACACTGGGCTCTGAAATATATCATCTTATTATTAATGTGTATAATAATAATAATCAAAGAGATAACACTCATACAACACCTAGTTATAAGCTTAATTTAAGTGTTTACTAAAGGATTGTAAACGTACAGTAATACCTGTATAGTGCCTAATGAAAAGCTTTCTAAAGCCAAAATATACATATTTAAGCATGTAATAACCCAGTATAAGAACAAATAAGTACTTTTTTTCACACTTTTTATGACTCCTTAATACAATAAAAGGCTCTGCATCCTCATGTACATAATTCAAACGCCTCATTACATAGGTTATTACACAGAAAAGTTCTTATCAGGCCCTGTTCTTGAGAGTTTGTCACTGTCCAACACCTCGCCATCACCATGTTTTGCTCCTTGTTTCAGGATGACGTAGAGTTTAAAAAGGCTCGTGGGGCAGAGCTGGAGTACGAGTCCCTCAAGGTAAGCTATGGGAGGAGTAGAAAGTAGAAATGTTTCCAGATAATGACTTGATAAAAAGGCAGACATCTTCTTTTATGACAGTATTTCCTGCCATAGCTTCAGAAAGCCTCATTTGCCACTAGTTGTCATAACTATGACCCCCGGACACTGAATCTTTTCACTTCTTAGCGTCAGGAGCTGGAGTCGGAGAACAAGAAACTGAAACATGACCTGTCGGAGATCAGGCAAAGCCTGCTGGGTAAAGCAGCTACAGGTGCTGGTGCCCCGGGCTCCCCAGCTTACAAGGTGGTTTTGGAGCAGCTCAACTCCTCCTGTGAGGAACTGGAGGTCCGTAAGGAGGAGGTGCTGATCCTGCGCTCCCAGCTGGTCAGCCAGAAGGAAGCTATGCACCACAAGGTAGAAGAACATTTAACCGTCTCTGTTTTCTCTGTGCTTAAGGAGGGAAAGTTCATCCATCACCACTGCTCCACTGGAGATGATCTTGAAAGCCTAGTATATGGCCAATAATCATCCACATGTAATTAAACATGTGGGCTCTGTGGTCACATGGTGCTGTTGTTCGTTCACAAAATGAAGCTTGATTTAGGTGGATGTCACCTGCTTGATTGCATCAACCTTCTTGCATTTGTGTGTTATGTTTTCACCGGCGTCTGTTTGTCTATTTGTTCACACAATATCCCCAAAAAACGACTGATGGATCAGGCCAAATCTCTCAAGGCCAGAAGATCACAAAATCTTCTTTCGTTTGTGTGACAAAAAGCACTTGAACGTTACTTGATTGGCATTTAAACTCTAGTTAGTTGGTAATTTAGGGTCACGTTATTATTTACACTGTATGTAGATATTGTTTTCACTGCACCGTCACTGTGTCTAACTCTCCTGTCTCCACCTTCTCTCCTCCATCCCTGCTTTCCCACAGGATGAGAAGGTACAGTTTAAAAACTGCATCATGCATGAGTATTTAACACTTTTTTTTCAAAATGTGTCTTGCATGTAAACCCTCCGTAGGTAAGAAATCTGATCCAGCAATCATATTACCCAGAGACACTTAAAAACAGCTATATTTCTGGTTGTTGTTTAATAGTGAAGGTTTCTTATTTTGCACTAGCAGCTGCTCAAATATGGCTTCTTCTAGTGGGTTTCATAGAGAGTTTAGTGAAAGAAAAGGTGTCATAACATCAACTATAAACTTCAGGACCTAAAGATTAAAGAAAACATTTTGGGATTTTTAACAACCTTTACTTTCACTTGCTCTTTTCTGTCTGCCACCATCAATATGCACTTTTGCACCTCCACATGCCAAATGAAACAAGTTAACTCTTGTAAATGTGGATAATAACTAACTTAATTTGAGTAAAGGGAGCAGGTTGAGGGAAAGTGGTGACAACAAAGACATTACTTTTATGATATGTAAGGGCATGAGAGCATTCAAGGGGGAGTGTTCCCTCTAAAGCAGTGGTTCTCAACTGGTCTGGCTCCGGGACCCACCATCACCCCTGAATGACAAGCCACGACCCAAATCGAGGAACATTCTCAACTTCTCCAATGTATTTAATGAAAAGATGGTGCAGTTTGAACCTGAGATAGTACAGAATATGTATGCTAACACAAAAACAAGTTTAATAACCAAAACGAGCAGCTGGTGGCGATGATAGAGAGGGAACTATTCCCTTTTACACTCAATTAGCTGCATTTTAATTAAAAAACAAAAACTGCATCTTCAGGACACGAGGTATTACAACATATATAACAATTCAGAATCTTCAGCTATTTTTAAACAGACTCAACAGCTTTCATGCACAAACAGTCCAACAACTAAGAAGTAGTTTCAAAAAGACTGAAATGACCTAACTTTAACTGAGAACACACACTCACCGAATCTATGACAAACACTTTACTGTGGAACACGTCACTGTGTTGAGGAGCAGCTTTTCCACTAACTCAAAATAAATTAAACAAAAGTGGAATTCAAAAGTATTCATATATACATTAACTTCTCTTGTGATTACCTCATCAGTAGGTAAATACTGAAAAACATTGTGCTTTACAGAAAATTAAGCAGCACTCAATTCTCCTCCCAACCCCAGAGTTTTTTCCTGTCATGCAGGCAGCGCCATCAGTTGTCAATGTTATATTCAGTAGGCTGTTTAATTAAATTATCCTAAAAACCCAGAGTCTCCCCCATATCAGGATGGTTTGACCCAACCTGGCACATGCTGCTGAAAACATGGAGGGACAAGTGCAAAACCAGTTGAAACCAGAGCCGGCAAAATAACGACACTCCGCTGCATAAAAAAGTCCTTTCAAAATGCTTTTTTTTTTGTTTTAGGCAAAGGCCTGCGACCCACTGAAAACGGGTCCACCAGTTGAGAATCACTGCTCTAAAGTATGACAACAATTTGCACTGGAGCTCAAATGATTGTCAAACAAGAAACCAGAAAGTGCAGCTGTAACATAAAATCACAGAGGAGACACAAGATCAGTTGTCTTACTTTAGGAGACTTTACACACACACACACACACACACACACGCACACACACACACACACACACACACACACACACACACACACACACACACACACACACACAGAGACACAGTGTTGATCATCTCATCTATCAAGTCCATTGTATGTGTGAGTGAATGCAATTATGGACTGTTTGTTTCACTAAAAGTCACTGAGAGTTCTGCTCAGCAGCAGCTTTTACAGCCGCCATTTTGCATTTGTTCTTGTGAACACTGCCTGTGATACACTCACAACTCGCGGATGGATGTCACTACAGAATGAAAACCCACAGCAAGTTGTACTTGAAATTGCACAACACACAACAGTCATTCTGAAATTGCATACAATGCACTTTTTCTTTCAGAAATACACAGCTTTTAAATTCAGAATACAAAATTCAATATCTGATTAATGGTGCAACTCAAAAGAACTGCTTGAAAATATACCAAGGCAACACAGACGAGGGGGTTCACTCCACAGTGCTGAGCAGTGGTGACTACTTGTGTCTGTACTTAGTAATTATTTATGTTGCTGTTGACTAAAGAACTCTGTGACCGTTGGTCTGCTGCATTATACTGCAGCTACATAGATGCACATTATATATATATATATATATATATATATATATATATATATATATATATATATATATATATATATATATATATATATATATATATATATATATATATATATATATATATATATATATATATATATATATGTATATATATATATATATATATATATATATATATATATGTATATATGTATGTGTATATATATATATGTATGTGTGTATATATATATATATATATGTATATGTATATGTATATATATATATGTATGTATATGTATATATGTATATATATATATATATATATATATATATATATATATATATATATATATATGTGTATATATATATATATATATATATATATATATATATATGTATATATATATATATATATATATATATATATATATGTATGTATGTATGTATGTATATGCTGGTTCCCACTCCTTCATGCTCAGAAATTTGCCTTGTCTTCGTATCAAACTGTCACATGGTAGTCACATTTTGATCACAAGTGACCTTAACCCCCTGTTACTCATCAGCTGATGCTCAGCCCCTCTTGTCTCATGAGACTTGAAGAAAAAAAAGCCATCGCTGTGAAGGGAGGTTCCCTGTAGACAGACAGCTGACGCTGAGGCATCGCTTGATGGCTTGTCACTGTTTCATCCCGAGGCTCCAACTGTCTGATGATTGTCAGAGTGAAAGGACAGTCGTAGCCAGCAGCTGTAGTGATGCTGGCAGGGAGTCAACAACGCACATGCCGCATGGCTGCAGGCAGCAGTGATAACTCACATTCATGAAACCATCGGTCCGCTTGTCTTCCTTCATACACCTAAACTGTATGAAGCTGGTTCATGATGCTGCTTAGCAAGCGGTTGTAGTAGCCATGTTACATTTTTAAATGATCTTTCTCATTAATCTCCGTTTCTTTTATTTACCTCCCTCTAGGAGACCATGACGGAGCCTTCTGTCTTTGTTGAGGATGTGTCCAAACTGAAGGACGCTGGTGAACTCAAGCAGGCTTACATGGGCCTCAAAGACACCAACAGGTACTTTAGTACAGCCGGTTCTCCTCCCGATCTCCAGGTTTCCACATTCATGTTGAAGGCAACCGACCCCAACATCTATCTTTTGTCTCAAAAAGTTTGTATCTTACTGAGCTCTCGCTCCATTATTGATATCACCGTGAAATATGTGCAAGAAATGTGTGTTTGTGAACACTGCCTTGTCCTGTGCAGATCTCCTCGGTTCATGCGTAAGCCGTTGGAAGTCAGTGATCTCCTGAGTAGGATGAGGTAACCAATTAGACGTGGCCTATGCATCATGGAGCAGAGCATGCATGGCCACGCTGATGCCAAACCCAGTTGAAAATGTCACTGGTATATTACTGAAACTCTACGTTGCAGTGCTGATGGGTAGCTTGGCGTGGCGTTTTCTGCCCTAACTGCATGTCGAACAATGTAGCAGCTCTAGTTACAGCTAAAGGTCTCACTTGGGCTCTAACAGATTGTGTTCAGCGGTATTTGAATTCAAGGAATGTGTGGTTTTTAGGATTCATATCTGCATGGGATTTTATGAATCAGCATGGACAAGAGTAGAGCCTCTTAAACTGAAGGTAGTTTCTGTTTGAGGATGCAAAACAGAGATGTAAGGATATTTTCAAAAGCTCGGGTCTGTTTTTGAAGATGCTGCAGAACTCTATATTTACAGTGCAGTGTTTACAAAATATGCGGCATGAAAGCATGGAAAGGTATTTATGTATTCTTCAGTTGTAGTTTAACCTTTATTAACACATAGATTTACAACACAACTTCCTCCTGACTTTTCAGCAGCGATAGGTTGGATGCCGCTGTGGGAAGCCTCCTGTCTCAGCTTTTATGGAATAAGTTTGGCATAAATCCTGCATGAAAGCCCACTTCTTTTCCATGTTTGTTGAAGCAGAGATGCACAGCACACTTTTAATGAATTAAATGTCGATACGCAGATCACTTTTGCCAGGATCCGTCATGCTGCCCACAATTTTGTTCCAGTTTTAAAATGCGTTTCATCTGATTGGTCGCCAAACCCTCCACACAGGATGTCAAAGTGAATACACACGAGATATTGATACTGTACTTTTATACTTAAAGTTAGTGTTGAGGGAAACGCTTCACGTTGTTACTTATTAACAGAGTTGCCCAAAACTCTGCGCTGTGCATCACTGTCTTCATACGTTTTCTCCCATGTTGCTCTCTTTGTTGCTTGTGATCCTCTTTGTTCACACACTGACATACGAGTGTTGAGTGGAGAGTATGTAGTACACAGCAGGCTACATTTAGACAGTTAAGGACTCCACCACTGTTGCAATCAGCAGCGCCTTAAAACAGAAAACCTGAATCTGTGGGTATCAAAATAGAAAGATTAACATCACAGTCCAAATCCTAGTGGCATAGAAAGTGTCCACTTTTAGTTGCGTGGTTAAATCATATAAATTAAAGCTACTAAGAGGAACTTTTATTTGGTTTTGATTTTGGTGGTGCCTATGGAAGAAAAAGGTAGATTTTCCGACCACCAGAGTCCTTTTAGAAAACCTCTCATTTTAATGCAGCAGGGTACGATAGTCTTCCCTTCCTGGCCGGAGGAGGAGCTGCTGCTGCCAGGCGTATAGCTCTCCTCCTCCTGGCTGGAGGCGTATAGCTCTCCTCCTCCTGGCTGGAGGCGTATAGCTCTTCTCCTGGAGCGGATGGCCTTGTTTGCTTATGTACATGTATGTCATTTAGAGGCATCAGTATTACATTGAGACTGTTTCATTACAAGTTCCTCGTAGTAACTTTAAGAGACACAAGTTTTCCTCCACATCCCATTCAGTAAGTTTTTCCATGCACATATAGACATCTCAGATAAAGAGAAGAAGGCATATTACTGTTGTCTTGCACATCTCTTTCCCCAACTAAACCATCCCGCCGCATTTTTATTTTTTGTTATTGTGTTGTCCGTGTTCCTTTTGTGTTTGTCGGTCAGATCTGCCGCTCCAGACTTCCATAAGCTGAATGAGGACGGAGAGCTGTGGCTGGTTAATCAGGGCTTAAAGGAAACCATCAGGTGGAACTGTGTTTTTAACACAAGTGTCATTTTTTTTAGCATGATACGTTTGCCTTTTCACAGGAAAGAATGTGTGCTGCTGTTTTTTCTTCTTTCACCTCTTTTCTCGCTCTCACGCTTTATCAACCGAATTTTTCATGACCTGTAAGACGGCTTGTGACTTGGTTGTTGGTACTTCGGAGTCCTCCAGACTAATAGGAACAGCTCTTCTAAGCCTACTTCATGTTTTATGCATTTGGCCCCAGACCTCATTAGACTGGCTCTGCCCACGTGAATAAGTTTGGTGTTGTGTCATAGAGTTAGCATATCATGTATTCTACTTTGGCGCTATCAATATTTTTGGCACAACAGAAGATTTGCCCAGTTGTTTTTGTCCCACTCTCTTCTGACAGTACTTTACAGGGTTGTGTGTCATTTATTCAAGGTTTTGGTTTGAATTTCCCATTTTATTTATAACAAAATGCTGAAGAATTTGTCTTCATCCTGCCACTAACCTTGTTTTACTCACTTATAATGACAGTCTGTAAAATATTAACTTTAATATTTACTGCAGAGCTCACTTTAGTTTTTTTGCATTGTAAAATGCTTTTATTCTGCTAGATGGATTAGATTTGCCAACTGATCAAATGTGTTTCATTACTAACATCTTATAGACAAGTAGTTGAAACACAATGAGGAAAAAAACGTTTAAAACAAGTCCTAAGAATTGTTCACAAACACATTACTTTCTGCATAGCTTATTATTTTCCCTGCTAATGTCTTTCTTGAAATTACACATGGGGAGAAGAACCTGGGAATCTTTCTGAGCATTAAGCCAATCGTTTACATTTTAGTCGTAGTAATAGGTGAAAGTCTCACTTGAGTCACTTATTGCCATACCGTGTATAACTGACTGACCGAGTTTGAAGTGACCAAACTAGAATGAAGAGATCCATGAACAGTTTGGGACTGAAGCATAAGCTCTACCTTGCCAAGCCTGACCTCTCACCACAGAGTTGGCTCGGTTACATTTTTCAGGAAAGGGAATCTTAATAAGTCAGCAGCTTTTAAATATTGTGTTCAGAGAGGCTGGGCTCTGGGGCTGCAGGTAGTGTCTGCACAGCATGCTGCTGTCCTGCGTCACCACACTGGTGAAAAGCTCTTTCTCTGACTGTTTTTTGTTCTTTTACTTACACTATAATGCTGATTTATTTTCCTCTCCTTCTCCCATTGATGCCCTTTCTCTTGTTATTCCCCAATTTTCCTTCTATCCCACTCCATCGTCCTACCTTCCCTCACTTCCTTTCACCTGCCACATACCTCTTCTATTTACCCTCCTTCCTTGTTTCGTCTTTGGCACATCTCCTCTCTTCTTCTTCTTCCCCTTCCCCCTCTGGTCTCATCTCCTTCCCCACCTCCCTCCCCCCAGGCTACTGGAGCACCAGCTGCAGACCCAGCGGAGAGGTTACGATAACGAGGTGGAGTCGTTGCGCGGCGAGCTGCACAATGTCAAGGAGGAGAACAACCGTCAGCAGCAGCTCTTGGCCCAAAACCTGCAGCTGCCTCCAGAGGCCCGAATCGAAGCTAGTCTGCAGCACGAGATCACCCGGCTCACCAACGAGAACCTGGTACGCCGCAGCACACGCAAAGAGGCATACAGGTTGAGGAGGAGTATAAACTTCATCCTCAGTTCATGTAAAGTGCACATCGCAAACAGTGTCAGCACACAGCAAGACTCCACATCTACAAATGCACACACTACATACCCGTACATACCGGTAACAACAGTAATATTACAACGGTAACAAAGAAGACATTTATATGACATAAATATGTGTATGTAGCCTGTGGAGTGACCATATATATCATGATGGGTTTTAAGCCTAAATTTGTAAGCATTTTCTTCTCCGACTTTTTTTATTCAAATAGTTACTAGTTATTATCTAGTAACATCGACATTTCGAGTTACAATGTACATGTTCCCCATAATAGATCCATCTGATGTTTTGCTACATTTGAGCCCTGTTCTTGCACACTGCAAAGCGTGGCAACATGTTTGGGTCACTTCATTTCCACTTGGGCCACGCATACAAAAACGGAAACAGTGTCAACGCACACTCATTTGTGTGGATGGTATCACCTGACAGGAACTCCTGGCTGAAGACCCCACAGCATCCCGAGAGGCTCGAGTCATCATTTTACGACGGATGGTTGTATGTAGAGTGTGTGTGTGTGTGTGTGTGTGTGTGTGTGTGTGTGTGTGTGTGTGTGTGTGTGTGTGTGTGTGTGTGTGTGTGTGCGTGCGTGCGTGCGTGCGTGCGTGTGTGTGTGTGTGCGTGCGTGCATGCGGGTGTGTTTGCATGTGTCAGAACTAACTGAGGTTGTGCGTTTTGAATGAAGCCGTGCTGAATGTCGCTCTAACTCTCCACAGTGGCGTCTTCTAACTCACAGCGGAGCAGCTCTGCACCTTCTTCTTGTTTCTAACAGCCAGCAAGTCCCGTAGCGTCTCTTTCCCTGAAAAAGCAATCAGCACAGCAGCTCTCATGTTGATTTTAAATCCCCCCCACCCCTCCTCTTTATTTGTTTGTTTCCAAGATGTTACTAAATGCAAAGCCAACAACTGATGAACAGAAGTGTTTCTTTTTACCACTGGACAGTGTGAAGCTGAGAAGTCAGAGGCTCCCGTTTGTCCTCACTATTCTCTCTTCTTTCTCTTTTCATCTGTCTCTCTCTCCATCACTCCAACCCTCGGCATGTTACAGGATCTAATGGAGCAGCTGGAGAAGCAGGACCGAACCATCCGCAAGCTCAAGAAGCAACTGAAGGTGTACTCCAAGAGGATCGGAGAGATGGGGGGTAATTGAGAAAATTTCAATCAGCATAGACTTGAGAGTCCGTACACATTATGTGTTTGAGTGCTGCAGGACAGGATATTCTGACTGTCATGTGTTGTGTGTCTGCCAGCGGGTCAAACCGAGGGACAGACGTCTCCAGGACAGATGGTGGACGAGCCGGTTCACCCCGTCAACATTCCTCGCAGGGAGAAAGATTTCCAAGGGATGCTGGAGTACAAAAAGGAGGATGAGCTCAAACTGGTCAAGAACCTCATCCTTGGTAAGAACTAAGTATGAAGAGCAAGAAACAACAGGTGGAAAATTAGATCAAAGATGCTCGTCAAAGATCTATAAGCTTTAAAGAGGTTATTTCAGGACCTTTTGGTTTCCTTCTTTGGTTGTAGTTTGACAAACCACTTAACCTAACATGGAACTGTTAAACTTTTAAAGATAACTTTATAATGCCTCAAAGGAAATTAGTTTTAAACGAATCATAACGCAGGCTTCATTTAAGGTTTCTACAGTCTGACTGACATCTGTAGAAAATTAAGCTTTGTGTGACTTCAGAAACTTATTTGATGTTCTCCTCAGTCCATCGCTGAACTCCTCTTGCTCCTCTTGTCTCTCCAGAGCTGAAGCCTCGCGGCGTGGCCGTGAATCTGATCCCAGGTCTGCCGGCCTACATCCTGTTCATGTGTCTGAGACATGCAGACTACGTTAACGATGACCAGAAGGTCCGCACCCTGCTCACCTCAACCATCAACAGTATTAAGAAGATCCTTAAGGTATGTCTGTGTGCGTGTGTGTGTGTGTGTGTGGTTCAAACTGATTTATTAGGACTTTGGGGCGACCTTTACAGGATTTAGTATTTATTTTTTTTAAATGCTGTTTTCAGTAATGTGTGGAACGTTTGACTTGGAGAAAGACTTGACTATTACCAGCCGGTTTACTGACTCCAATTTGTTCTTCCTCTCGTCTCTTCCTGTCAGAAACGAGGAGACGACTTTGAGACGGTCTCCTTCTGGCTGGCGAACACCTGCCGCTTCTTACACTGTCTGAAACAATATAGCGGAGACGAGGTGAGACGGACACACTTTAGCTCAAATATATGTACACATACATGAATAGGGTTTGGTAAGCCTCTAGGCAATTTAGCAATTATGATTGTTTTTGGTGTTTTTTCTTAGGGAAAAACATCTAAATATAAAAAGTGAAATTAACTGGGGATTGTTTTTTGTAATTGTTTGTAGAAAATTCATTCACTCTTCCTTTGATTACAAATGGTGTTACCGGTGATAGAAAGTGTGAAATTTGACATGCATATAAAATATCATAGATTGGAATGACATTGTATTTTTAATAGAGTTACTGAGGAAATATCTGCCTTTATCTGTGTTTCTTAGGCCTTCATGAAGCACAACACACAGAGACAGAATGAGCACACTCTTTCCAACTTCGACCTGGCAGAGTACAGACAGGTGATCAGTGACCTGGCCATCCAGATCTACCAGCAGCTGATCAAATGCATGGAGAACATCCTCCAGCCCATGATAGGTGTGTGCATGTACATGTGTGTGAATCTACAAGATAATGGTATTGTAGTATTGATGGGATTTGCATACTGTACGTGCATGATACTTACAAAGTGTGTGTGTGTGTGTGTGTGTGTGTGTGTGTGTGTGTGTGTGTGTGTGTGTGTGTGTGTGTGTGTGTGTGTGTGTGTGTGTGTGTGTGTTACCTGCAGTTTCTGGCATGCTGGAACACGAGACCATCCAGGGAGTGTCGGGGGTGAAGCCCACGGGCCTCCGAAAGCGAACATCTAGTATCGCAGACGAGGGCACCTACACGCTGGACTCCATCCTGAGGCAGCTCAGCGCCTTCCACTCCACCATGTGCCAGCACGGCACCGACCCCGAGCTCATCAAACAGGTGGTGAAGCAGCAGTTCTACATCATCGGGGCGGTCACCCTCAACAACCTGCTGCTACGCAAGGACATGTGCTCCTGGAGCAAAGGCATGCAGATCAGGTACAGTAGGAGATGTTGCTGCTCAGAAGGCAGCTCCAAAGTGGAGCTGATATTTTTACCCTTTTCTTTTTTCTTTTTTTTTAACCTATGCCGTGTGTCTGTGTGCAGGTACAATGTGAGCCAGCAGGAGGAGTGGCTCAGAGACAAAGGTCTAATGTTATGCGGAGCCAAGGAGACTCTGGAGCCTCTGATCCAGGCCGCTCAGCTGCTGCAGGTGAAGAAGAAGACTGATGAGGACGCCGATGCCATCTGTTCCATGTGCCTGGCCCTCACCACTGCTCAGGTAAGCTGTCCCGTCATTTATTAACAACATTCAAAGAGACCAGAGCAACTTTTTAAATCTTTGTTCTCAACCTAAATCTGTTTACGTGCGAAAAAACCCCAGCCACTGGAGGTAAAATATCTTTATAACCTCTCTGTGTTATGTCTCTTCCAGATTGTGAAGGTCTTGAATCTCTACACTCCAGTCAATGAATTTGAGGAGAGAGTATCGGTGTCATTCATACGAACCATACAGGTAATTTACTCTGTATCAACACAACACTGACATACTGTTTCACGTGGCTACAGGATAAATATTAAGGACATGAATGCTCCTGGAAAAGTTACATCTTCCAAACCATAGCACAGATTGAGTCCAGTAACGTTACATTAATTTTGATAGTGAGTAAATTTGACTGCATATTCATTATTTTATTTCTGTTTTTTCCATTCAGACTCGCTTGCGAGATCGCTGTGAGAGTCCGCAGTTGTTGATGGACACGAAGATGATTTACCCGGTCACTTTCCCGTTCAGCCCTTCCTCCCTCGCCCTGGAAACCATCCAGATCCCCAGCTCGCTCAACCTCGGTTTCCTCACCCGCGTCTAAACCAAGGCCGCCCAGGACGGCAGCCGTTTTGATGTTGTGGCCATAGTTGGAATTGCAGGTCAAAAAAATAAAATAATAATAATTAAGGTTTGAGCAATTATGTCCCAAAAAAATAGCTTCTAATTTAAAACATGGATTCCCTTGATCCTGAACATTGACACACAGAAAATCAGAAAAAATAAATAAATACATACTGAACTTTCAACATGCACCTATACAATATTTGCATCCTCTGAACATACACATGCACGCCTACACTCATGTGCACTTTCTCTCTTACAAAACGCACAAATACACACGATACCCACGGTCGCCACCGCCGGTTTAAATCTGTCTGTAAAAGGCCATCATCCATCCACTGCTTGTAAAAACGCTTGCCTCTGAGAGAAGCCACGGGACCAGGTCTATGCCTCCAGTACTCGCTCTGCATCAACACCTGGTTCTGTTTGAGTGGTCCTGACCCCAGTGACCCCAGCTCCCTCCTTTTGTGTTTCAACTAGCTGTTAAGATTGTTCTTCTTGTTGCCCATTAAAAACCCAGTTGGGCTGATAAGAAATCAAATGTTGTCATCGTCTCGTTCTCCGGTGAGAATGTACGCAACAATACACGGGAGCGGACCCAAAAGAGGGGTCGAGACCTCACAAAGAGGAATAACTTCATAAATTGTAGTCTCGCTTTGAATGTTGGGTCTATATTTAAGAGGCAAAGCGAACGCTGAGTCCCAGTAGGAAGCCGGCTGAGTGACATCGCGCTAAAGTCCACCCCATGTTGAGGCAACCCGGACCAGGCTTTGTCATTTCACCCTCTGAACACAGTCAAGCCAAGACAGATCTCATCATCTGTACTATATTATTTATACATATATAAATATGAATAATATATATCATGTATTTTATTTATTGCATTTACCCTCCCTTTATTTAGATTAGAAGCTTTCTCTTTGCAGTAAACATGTCTGATATATGAAGGCTGGGACCATCATTTCCCACAGCTTTGCAAGGACTGCTTTAGTTTAGGTCCATTGTAGGCTGTTTATGTCAATATCAGGTAACTTGTGTCGTATAGTTTAAGGAGTGCCGGCACAGATGAGTATTTGTTAGGTCACGTCTTAATGTAGAGATGACGCTTTACCGCATTTATCCTGAATTTCAGGCAGATGAAGTGCAGCAGGGTTTTAACTGAGGAGAGATTCAGAAGGTGTGAGGTTTAAGCTCTGACAAGAGTTTAACCTGCTACCCTCTCCACTGTCTGTCTACAGCTGTGACTAGAGCTGAGCGGCACTGGAAACACTGGCACAAAGATATTTAACTCACGCACGCAACATTACACTCTGCTGATTGCTGTATCACCGGGAGTTTTTCTTCCTCTCTCTACTTGTCTTCTCTGGTCACAGCTCTAGTCAGCGATTTGAAGCGGTTTTACTATTATCAACGTGGAAATATTTATTTCAGTATTGTCATTTGCTTAAGCGTTAAAGCTATGTATATTATAAAGCCATGTATCACTGAGCAGAATGGGCAGAAAAGGTTTCTCTGATGTTGGTTTAGGAGAGTTTGTCTCAAATCTGTCCAGCTTTACACCAATGTCTTCTTCTTTATTCCCACACAAACAATAACTGCAGCCGAGGGCTCCGATTCCTCCCGTCCTACATGCCTTCCTGTTTAGTGGCTAGGAAGGCACAATATGGGCCTTTTTATAACCAAAAACAATAGAATATGTGGACCTGCACTTTCCCCACATCTCAATGGCATGGGGTTACTGCCGTAGAAAGATATTTTAGTCTTTTCTGTTTGGTGCTCTGATTGTTTTGGTTCAGATATCCAGATATATTTGGTGCTTACTTTCAAAGGCTGAGGGTGATATTGCACCACACCCAATACTCAGTCAGTATGGCCACAGTGTGGGATAATAACTGCACAGCATGCACTGCTGCTGCCCTCGGCTAACCTGCATGGGCTTGGCTTTACCAGCATTACTATTTACCAGAAATGAACCTGCATGCTTTTGTTCTTTTAGTTTGAACAGAGAAAGCTAGCTGAGAGTCGTTAGATGAGTGTCCGGGAATCTGCCAACGTAGTTACAATAAGTCCTTTGTCTGCATTCCCATGGTCCTCGCTGCCTCGTGTTTAGCCCTTTGGCCCGTCTACTTCCTGCTGTGCCATTAGTATTAACAGTCAAGCAAATTTGCCTCTTGCCCTCATGTGAATCTTATTTTTGCCTCATGACCTTTACCCTTTCATAAACTTCATTCATTCAATTATTATTTGAAGGTGCTTACATACATAGGAGCTTGTGAATGGTCACCAAAACTGGATTCGGTACCTTTTAAAAAAAAATAAAAAAATTTTTTTATGTTTTGTTTAGTTTTAAACCGACCGACAAAGGAAATAAGAGTGAACTTGCTGGTGAAGACACAGTATGCGCTGAGAAATAAATATATTTTACCAAGGTGAAATATCTCATTAAATGCCATATTAATTACAGATAAAAACAAAAGAGGAGTAAAGAGAAGTTAGTATGTGAAGTTGTTTTGTGTTACACTTGTATTTGAGAACAATTTGATATCCATATGCTCTCATTGGGACCACATGTTATCAGTCTGCCTTCTATTATATCACTTGGGTTCATGGGTAGTTTAAAAAAAAAGTATGGTTTGTGTAAAATGTACATTTCTGTGGCGAGGAAGGCGGTAACTGAAGGAATTAATTAACCACATGAATGTTTCAAATTGTTAATGAAGTGTATCATGATTTTAGTTGCACATTGTTGGACAAAGCCTTATCTGAATTGTTTGCTATCTAAATGACTTAAACACACTATCAACATTGTGGCATTGTTTTGTTCTGTCAGTGCAGTTTTTCTTTCTCCACTGTAAAATGAATATAAATTGTTAAATGTGGTCGTTTTTTTTTATTTTGATAAGGTGTCCTTTTGTCCTACAGTTGGTGTCACAGATGGGTCACACTGTTTAGCCATCAGTCCAGATGCACTTTTAGGACATTGCTGAGGAATTCAGATAAATGATAGCTGGATAAGGACTGTAAAAAGAAACGACCCTTCTACTGAACTGCGATGCATTACGCTTCCTTTACCACATTCCCTCTGCGAGAGGGCGCTTCACTTTCTTAATCTGTGATATTTTTGTTTTTGTTTCTGCTGTTTAATTAAAAACTATGAATCGATGCAAGCCATGGGTACGAAGACAAACACTCCTGTGAATGTCGTGCAGCCTGCTCTCACTTGCTCAGACCATCCTTGTGGACTGAAGTATTGAGAGTGCAGAGTTGGAAGGCTGCCCATAGAGAGGGAGGGGAAAAAAACACGTTCATTCATTTTGTTGAGCAGAGCTGCAGCGTCTTGTTCCCCTGGGCTTCTCTTGGGCTCTCATAGAGGAGAAAGTGTCATTCCTTCACTCTGCGTTTTTACATGAAGGAGAGAGTTGGTTGTATGATACGACGTAGACATTATAAATGACCATTGTTCTTATCAGCACTAGCGTTGATTGTGCCATTTTAAAAATTGTTAAAAAGAGAACATATATCATCACCCCAGCTGTTGTGGTACTGGTGTGAACAAACATGCTGAAGCCAGTACCACATGTTTCCTCTCTGACCCATGTGTACATTTGACAAACTGGACTGTTTGTAGTTTCTGGTAGCTGTGCTTAGTGAATGTGTTCACCGTTAAGAAACTTGGAATAAATTGTCAAATCTGTAAAAGTGAAATAAAATAATTCAGCACTGTTGGATTGTCTCTGGGAGATTATTTCTGGGGGTGTTTCTCATTATTTAGTCTTTAAGAAAATGTGATTCTTTCATTCATGTAAAAAAAAAAGTCCAGCCATTAAATAAACTGAATATACGCATTATTGATCTCTATTGGAGAATATGCCTGTTGATTTGTTTCTCCTTTTTCTGTCTAATTTCTTCCTCTTTTATTGACATGGACTGAAGGTAATCAGCGCTAGATGTAACAGATCGTGCATAAGTCTGATTTAACATCCAACAAAAAGGTAAAAAAAAATATGTCCTGGTTGTTTTATAACACGGATGGCACCTTTTGACTCAAAATATATATTTTAGTTAATACTACATCAAGGAGGTGATGTAATATTACATCATGCAGTTTAAATGATTTTCAAATATTACATCTATAATGGGTACTGGATTAGGCTGTTAATGTAACTTTCCAGGCCTCGCAGGTATAATGCTGCAGGGACATATGGAGCAGAGCAGAGTCACAGCTTAAACTTCACTAAGAAGCTTACAGTTCCCTCACTGACAATCCTCTTCACTGGAAAACTCAACTTAGTTCTCAGGCATAAATACCTGCTGTACAGAGGGGGAAAACATTTTCTTGTAAGGTAGGATTTTATCATTGATATGGCTGCTATTTGTGAAAATAATCACTTGCAAACTATTGGTGTTTTATGTGTTTAAATTTGTGGGAAATCTATGGAACCCGATGTGTATATTTAAGTAGAGAGTGTAGCGTTTATAGCTTGGGATAAACCCGCCTGGCTGGAGTTTGACTGATAAACTATACCAGTTTCTGTTACGGTTCATTTTGTACATGAGGATTATCTCAATAGCAGCCTCAGTGATGGTTCACTGATGGTGAATTGAGAATTGAACGGCAGCTCAGTTTGAATTAAAATTGCTAAAATAACTCGCATTATTTTATTTTACATTCTGTATTAATGGAACGACTGAAAATATAATGATGATTAACTTAAATCTCTTAAGGTTTTCTGAAGATATATATGTATGCTGATTTTTTTAATTTGTTTTACAAAATGTAATGTAACAAAATGAAGGAAATGCATATTAGTACGTAATGTGTATTTATGTTTATATATTGAAAAATAACTGTCAGAAAATAAGTGACTGCTTTCCCTGGGCGCCTCTCAGGGCAGCACACTGCTCCTTAATCAAGGATGGGTCAAATGCAGAGAAGAATTTCCCCAAGGGGGATTAATAAAATGATACATTATTATTATAAAAATAACGGTCCAGTGCATGATATAAGGGTTTGCAATGGGAAAAGGTCATATTCAATTGTAATTTGGTTGTTTTGGAGTGTATGCTGGATATGTGCAGGTCCCTGAATAGCTGCGCTGCACTCCTTCCCTCTGAAGCTCAGAGAAGGATCAGGCTGGAGTAGATTACCAACTACTTATCTCCTAACACACACACAAAAACAGGCCAAGTGGTCACAGCACGGTACAGAAAATCAAGAGAACCTCAATAAACCCAAATATCATACATCTGATTGACTGAATCTTTGTGTTTGTGTCTGTGTTTTCCACAGGGCTCGTTGGTGATCATCTGCAGCCATGTGTGACCAGACATTCGTGGCGGCCACTTTTGGCCCCTGCGAGAGCTGTGGGAAAGCCAGTCCTCTTATGAACATCTACATTAAGTCAGAAGCCATCAACTACTGCTCTTTCTGTGTGGAAGTGGTATGTTTCCCTGCCACATAAGTCAATTGCAAACTATGGCAATGTTTGCGTCATTTCATTTGAGTGCACTGTAAAGCTCTGACAAGATATGAATCAGCTGTAAAAATAGAAAAAGAGAAACACAAACTATACATAATATGGACCTGAAGTTGCTCTTACTATTGTGTTTATCTATGAACATATATGATAACAGCAATATGTGAGGCAGCTGCCAAGATTCTATACAAAGCATCTTTAGTTTGATGAGGATCACACTAACACTTGCTGTTTAACTGAGGACACACCACTCAGCAGCACCTTTTGACATGGAACTGTATTGTATCATAAACGCGCACACGTGCACGCACACACACACACACGCACACGCACGCACGCACACACACACACACACACACACACATGCACATGCACAAAGGAAGTCATGAGGACCTTTCAGATAGAGATGCATGCCACTGCCCCTCCTGATCTGTAGCTCTTTGTCAGCTCACTCGATATACAGTAACTGTACAGAAATAATTTCATTGGAGCGATTATGTGTTCAAGGAAAATACTGAAACATGTTTGCCAGAAAAGTATAACGAAAGTAATATGTGACAAAGTAATATGTGATTAAAATCTTATAACCTTAAATCTGCGAACACAGACAACTCTTTTAAAATCTTCTCCCAATTGCCTTTTAGCTTTGATTTAATGAATGATCCCTTGGACAAAATCAGCCAATCAAATTGAAATATGTTTAAATCTGTTTGGGGGAAATGGATCATGTTTTTCTTTTCTTTATGTTTTTCCATTGTATTTTTTATATCATTGTTGGGGGTATGTGTCTAAACATGCATGTTTTCAATTTCAAACAAAAATATTGTCATTACTGAGGTAACATTTAATCTAATATTATTCACAATACATTTGTTAAATGTTTTCCTCAGTATTAAGGTGGCAGAGTAATACAATTTAAGTGATTTTAGACATGCTATTATTAAGATGAAGGAAGGTTGAAATAACACAACTTGAAGTGTTTATAGCATTTACAATTGCTGAAATGCAGCAGCGTTTGCAACTACACTCGAAGAGACAAAAATACTGTGGAGCTTAGACTACAATATCCTCAAGGGTCAGAACAAGTTACAAATTGGTTTTAAAACTTGTAACTCACTAATTGAACTATAAAGGGAATATGTGGAAGACTAAACGCTGCACCGGTGTCCGCGTGTCTAAATGCCTGTGAAATGAATTTGAATGTGGAGGATGGAGGGAGGAAGAGGAGGAGGGGGCTGACTGAAGCAGAGCACGCGCTGTGAATGTGGCACGCGCGCGGCGCAGCAGCATCACTTTCGCGCTCGGGGACGAATTTAACGAGCCTCCAACCAGCAAACGTCCCCGTTTCTCTTCCCCTCTCCGCGTCCTCCTCAGTGTGCTTTGTTGTTGTTGTCTTTTCCCTCTCAAAGATGGCTTGTCAGGCGCTCCAATCAGGGGAAACCGTGGCGTCCCTGAAGCGGGAGAGCGACAGTCTGAAGAAGAAGCTGGAGGAGGAGCGGGGAAAGCTGAGCGACATCGAGTGTAAGTGTCTGGGACAAAATGCCAACTATTACTCTAAAAGCTCTGAACTCGTCTCCTCCACATGTCCTTGTTGTGTCTGCACACGCGGTTTACTGAGAGATGCTCCCTGTGTGAAGGGACGTGTTCATGAAGTAGTCTGCAGATTACGTTTGTGTCAAATTATGCTGATATTCCATTTTCTGCTGCTTTTTACTTCCACTTTACTACATTTCAGAGTAAAGTGTTGTTTGCTACTTTCTACTAGTAACTTTGCAGAATAACATTTCTACATACAAAATCTTTCAAATGGGGCAAATTGTTAAAGATTAAACTTGTATAAAAGAGTTTAAATCTGCTTCAATTGACTAGTTAACTGCTGCATACATGTTTAAACATAATAATAATAATCCAACAATATTTAATATAATGATACAACACATACAGGCACCATTCTGCAGCATTTTAAGTGATTTTTACTTTTGATACTTTAAGCAATTCTACTTGTAAGTCTGGTATGTTTAGATTTATGTTTTCCTACTTGTACTTAAATAAATGTTGTGAGTAGTTCCTTATGTCAAAGGTTCTCATGGACATCTGCATTGTGTGTTGGTACCTCAGTGAACCAGGTGGCTGAGAAGATCGAGGTCTTGGGTGCCCTCTCCATAAAGACCAGACGTGTCCTGAAGGGTCATGGGAACAAGGTGCTGTGCATGGACTGGTGTAAAGACAAGCGTCGCCTCGTCAGCTCTTCACAGGTAGGCCTACACATACAGATGTATATTTAAGAGAACTATAGTGCAGTATGATCTAATACAGTAAAATTGTCATTTTATGCTGAGCATCACTATAGTATATGGGCTCCATTTAATTTTGTATGTAATGCAGATGTTTCTTTCTTATTTAGGATGGCAAAGTGATCGTCTGGGATGCATTTACTCTTAATAAGGTGAGTAGATGTCTGTGTGGTAAGACAACACAACATAAGACAGGATAACATAAGATACAATATATGTTATTGTCCCAAAGGACACAGCTGCAGTCCGCTGGAGACACATATTGATCATCTCATGTAAATGTCAGGTTAAATCATATCGAGATACAATCTGGATATGATACGCATTTTAATGCAAGGTGTGAAGCGGGTCTCAGACTTAAAATGTCTTTAAAAGAAGAGAATGAAATGCACAAACAGACATTGAATGGGACTTTTACTTCCACAAGCTTGGTTACCCAATTTAAACTAAAATACTGTACGTCTTTGTATGTATGGCTATGTTTGTTTTTTATTTATTTGACGGGTCAGACCCAGTGACCCAGTCCTCTGCTGCCATATTCCTCCAGAGAGAGAGGGCGCAACACCATCACAGGGAAATATGCGTTTAAAGATGATCCATCCATCTGTCCCCTATAATGACTGTGTGTGCATGTGTGTGTGTGTGTGTGTGTGTGTGTGTGTGTGTGTGTGTGTGTGTGTGTGTGTGTGTGTGTGTGTGTGTGTGTGTGTGTCTGAGTGTGTGTGTGTGTGTCTGAGTGTGTGTGTGTGTGTGTGTGTGTGTGTGTGTGTGTGTGTGTGTGTGTGTGTGTGTGTGTGTGTGTGTCTGAGTGCACTTAAACACATCAGGAGGATTCAGCCTGATTTGACCATCATGTCACTTCTTGATGGAGTAGAACCACACTCAGCCTAATCCCTATTAATACAGGTTTACCGCAGCTGTGTGTGTGTGTGTGTGGTGTGTGTGTGTGTGTGTGTGTGTGTGTGTGTGTGTGTGTGTGTGTGTGTGTGTGTGTGTGTGTGTGTGTGTCTGTGTGTCTGTGTCTATGTGGAAGAGAATAGTTGGTTTATGCTTATTAAAGAGAATGTATGTTCCTACCAATAATGAATTGCCACGAACATGTGTTACAGGAACATGCAGTAACCCTGCCGTGTACATGGGTGATGGCGTGTGCTTATGCCCCCTCAGGCTGTGCTGTGGCATGTGGGTGAGTACAGAGAATTTCTCTTTTTATTGCCTAGATTTAATATTTTTTTAAACTACTCTTTCCAATAAATAAAGATCAACAACAACAAAATTAAGTTAAATAATATATTTAGATTATTTTTTTATACAGTTATTGCTATTGTGAAAGAAAATGTGTATGTAGTTTAGAGATATTATCTTATTGTGTTCAACTTTGCAAAAGCATCAATAATTTAAATGACCCTGGTTGCTCTTTTTTAATAACTGCACACTTATGTAGTCATATTATATCAGTGTATACTGTATACAGTGGCTACGTCAGTTGTTTGTAAATGTGTATGTTTGGTTACTACTGCTCTTGCTCAGTGGAACTAAATTGGATCCGACTGGGAAAATGTTTTATTCAATATTCTGAATCTGACACATAATGTAAGAAACGTTCATTTAATACTCAGTCATCGTTTTTTTGGATCATTATGCGATATCCATACCCAGACCCTGTGTTAGTATTGTCTCCTATTTCATCAGTGGCCCATCATCTAACTTCTTGTGTTTCATCTCCTTCCAAAGCGGATTGGATAACAAGTGCTCTGTATTCCCGCTGTCACTTGACAAAAACGAGAATTTGGCTGCAAAGAAGAAGTCTGTTGCCATGCACACCAACTATGTGTCCGGGTGCACCTTCACCAGCTCTGACATGCAGGTGAGCACCAGTTCAATGTCTTCTGAGAAGCTGAAAATAAGAGCATCTTTTAGATGAAACTTTGTAATCTTTTATTCATGATTAAATGCATTTTTTCCACTTGAACCAAAAAACAACATGGACTATAAATACATTCTGAAATAAGTAATGCATGTTTTGTTTATATTTTTAAGATTTGGAGATAAAATATTTTTTGACATTGACTTGTATACAACAGTTATGGTAGGATCTGAACCTGACGGGTTTGGTGGAGCTTGGAGAGGACTTGGTCCAGCTGGTCGCCATGAGATAAAATAAACTATGATATTCACAGTGATTCTTTTTAATGAATGTTTGCCATGGCTGATCTATCTTCTCAATTAACTGTGAATATATGAAGTATATTTACTCTTTACAATTGCCATATTTTGCCCTGACATGCTCTTTTCGCAGTCTACAATCTGTACAATTAACATATACTTTGGCTATTATATCACCACCTTCATGTTAAAGTTATTAGAGCGTTGCTTGTAAACTAGCAAGAGACAAGCCCCAGTAAGAAGGGTACATCCAGGATTTGAACCTCTTGCACCCTAAGTGAGAATCATACGCTTTTAATGAAGAACCTTAGAGCAAAATGAACATAAGTTTCCATTAAAATTACAGAGAAAATTTGATAAATATCTCTCGCTACAGTATACACTCAGAATATGACTATATGCATGCACACACATACAGAGTAATCAGATTAAGACAATAGTTTGATATTACTACATGGGGTATTCCAATGAGCAGAACTAAATCAATTCAGATTTCCTGAGACATTTCAATTAGTATGTGCTTATCATTATTAATTTAGATGAAGTAATTATGTATCTGGATATATGATTTCATCAAGTTATGATTCCATTGAAAGACAAGTTGAGTTATTGCCCAGCCCTAATTGACATACTATATGTCTTTTTTGTTGTTGGCTGTGCCTTTGACTCCCCAACAGGATAGAAAGAAGGTAGAGAGAGCATGAAGGAAACGGCCTGAGATAGATAGATACATACATACATTATTAATCCCCAAGGGGAAATCTGTTGTCATAGTAGCGCCTTACAATTTACAGTTTACAGATACAAATAAACACACAAGATAAAATATATATATTTGGCTTGAATAATTTGCTCTGACAGAGCAGAGGGAGATGGATGGCAGGGCTGAGAAGGGTGGAGGGGTGGTGACGGTCCTCTGTCCTGAGTGTATTAATAGACACTGAGTGGTTCTTATCAAGGAAAGAGTGGAGCACACTGACCTGAGGGTAGAACATTTAACACATAGACACGCACATACCCTCACACACAAAGACATATGCATACACACAAGCATGACAGCCTTTACACTTTAGCATTGAAATGAACCATGGCGGTGGACTACATTGAGGGCTCAGAAAGTGTGTTACTATTCATCTTATTTCAAAGACCGGTTCCAGTCTCCTAACAGGCGGGTTAGGGTGTGTGTGTGTGTGTGTGTGTGTGTGTGTGTGTGTGTGTGTGTGTGTGTGTGTGTGTGTGCGTGTGTGTGTGTGCGTGTGCGTGCGTGTGTGGTCGTAAGAGGACATCAATACCTTCGGGCGACACTGCTTGCAAAGTAATCTGCTGTCTCTGCTATCATTGGCAGCTGCCATATATGGCGGCGACATTGCTACTCATATCCTCGCTCACTGAGTAGACCTACTTTGCTTTCTATTGTGAGAACCTATGTCACTAGACCGATATTCTGTGAATGTATTCAAAGGCACCTTTAAAATGTGTGTCCTTGTATTGTTCTTATCTATGCGGCCAAAAAGAAATAGTTATACTGTGTGTGTGCGTGTGTGCGTGTGTTTCTCATAAAGTGCAAACTGTAGGATTTTGGGGCGACCTGTACAGGGTTTTCAATTTTTTTGTTTATGCTGTTTCCAGTCATTTGTGGAATGTTTGACTTGGAGAAAGACTTGACTATTACCAGTCGGTTTACTGGCCGTGTTTGCGTGCGTGTGTGTGTGTGCGTTTGCATGTTCGTCCAACTGAGAACAACATTTAAGTAGTGAATTGGCTTTAAGCTGATGAGTTTTGATATGTAAGATCTGCTGTTGCACTGACTGAGTCGTGTGGCTTTCTCATTAAAGACATTTACATCACTGGGTAATGTAATGAACCCCTGCAAGTATTTAATCAATGGTAACATGCAGGTGGTGGTAAGAAGAATCAGAATGATGCAAAGGCTCTCTGTTAGATCAATGAGGTTCCCATCTGTGTGTCAGTAATTGTGGCTTACTGATAATTGCATTCATGTTGAAACTAGAACTACATCTCAGTGCAGGCAGGATGTAATGTGTTTTTGTGCCTGAGGTCATCCAGCAGGAGCTCTCTAATCCTCCAGCCAGCACAGATCTCTGATGTGTGCATGTGTCTCTAAGTGCACATAATCTGTTTTCATCAGAGGGATCGCTGACATTTTGGAATTTTGTTTGTGTGTGGAGACAGTATGCACCGTGAGAGTGAGGAGGTGCTGACCTTTAGCTTTTGTCGTGTGTGTGTGTGTGTGTGCCAGTGTAACATCCTGCCTGTGAATGCATTTGTAGGTATGTGCACATAAAGTACAACAGCTATCGCCATGGTGCCATTAATTGTAGTCATATGACAGAATAGAGCTCAACAGCATTTCTCTACCTGTCCACACGATGAGAACAGACTTTCTGAAGCATTGTGAGGACGCTGGTCTGTTTCTTTTAAGCCACCACTGAGTGGCACTGTACCTTTTTAAATATTATTCAATCAAGTCAAAGCATATCAAAAAAGTCATTTTAGAGTTTGTGATAAGAAGTCATAGATAGTATGAGGTGAAAAAAGTAATTGTATATTTTATCATAAAAGGTCATAGTATAGTTTGTCATAAAAAAAGTCCTGAATAGAATGTCATAGTATGTGAACAATGTCATACTATAGTATGTCAACAAAAGGCATAAAAAACGTCCTAGTATAGCATTTTTTTTTTTTTATCATAGAAAAGTCATTATGTAGTTGTTGTTTTTTTATAGTAAAGTATGTTGGATTTGAATAGTATGTCTGAAAAGTCATAAAAAAAGTAATGGTATGTTGTAAAAAAGCAGTAAAAAGTCATAGTATAGTATGAAGTAAAAAAGTGATATAAAAGTCATTGTATATTTTGTCATAAAAGATCATACTATATAGTAAGTCAGAAAAAGAAAGATATAGTATAGTTTGTCGTGAAATAGTGATTCAAAAGTAATTGTTTATTTTATCAAAAAGGTCATCGTACAGTATGTGAACATACTGTACGATGACTACAGTGTGTCATACAAACTTCATAGTATTAGTGTGGTTACAAAAGGCATAAAAAAAGGTAGAAAAAAGCTATAATATAGCATGTCAACATATTTTTAAGTCATAGTATAGTATTTAAAAATGTAACATACTTAAAGTATGTCGGAAAAGGTCAAAGTCTAGTATATTGAAAAGAGTAATTAAAAAGTAATAAAATAGCGTGTCGATAAAAGTCATGAAAAAGTTAGCTTTGTATAGTATATCGAAAAATATCATCGCACTGTATGTTGAAATAAGGGATACAAATGTTATAGTATGTGTAAAGTCATGGTATAGTTAGTATGTTGAAAATATTTTTGTTAAAAAAAGCCATTAAACGTTTTAGTATAGTGTGCCAATAGAATGTCAAAAAGTCATTGTATAGATTACCATTAGAATGTCTTATGTTACCAATTTCTCTTAAATAATTGGAGGCCGATTTCTAATATCACCTATCTAATCTTCAGTGCCAAAATAAACACCACTCCGAGTTTCACCCTGTAGCACAAACGGTCATGATGAGATGAAGTCAATGAAATTGTAAAAAAAAATATCCTGAACATACCTGTTCTTGCTCCAAAATATTTTGAAATAAACTAAGTTTCATGTTTTCATTGTTGTTTGTTTTGTGTTTTTTTTGTTTGTATGTTGAACATGCGTGTCTGCATGTGTGGGGGTGCTGTTGTCCATGTGTATGTGTGCATGTGTCCGTTAGCTCCTGACCTCCAGCGGTGACGGCACATGTGCCTTGTGGGATGTGGAGAGCGGGCAGCTGCTGCAGAGTTTCCATGGTCACACAGCTGATGTCTTGTCCCTGGACCTCGCCCCATCTGAGACTGGAAACACTTTTGTCTCTGGGGTGAGAGAGAGATAGTGTGTGTGTCTTTATATTTGATATTTGTCATGTGGTCGCAAAACCCTGTAACTGATTGTTCCCGTTTTCATGAAACACTGACATTTTAAAGATTTTTAAGATTCTGGATATTTTTTTACAGGAAAGAAGCTATATTTTCATTCTCTAATGTGTGCGTGTGTCATCAGGGCTGTGATAAGAAGGCCAACGTGTGGGACATGCGCTCTGGACAGAACATTCAGTCTTTTGAGAGCCACGAGTCCGACATCAACTGTGTTAAGTGAGTGCAGCTCTTTGATAAATAACAAAAACGGAAACTTAAATTATATAATTCCTACCTAGTGCATCAAAATGCAGAATGAACGAAGACATTTTCCGACGTGTCTGAACACATGCTCAACATAGATCTGAGGCACTCTGCTACCCTTAGTGACCTTTTTGTAAATCTTGTTTTGGTAAAACCTTATGAGACCCTTAGATTAGATACTAAAAACAAATCTGTTTCCAATCTGGTCTAACATAACTTTTAAATCTGTCTTTCAAGTTGTCTGGTCTAGTTACTTTTGCCAAATATGCCTAAACACACAACTTTCTTATTCTATTCTCGGTCACGTGTGTTCAGGTACTACCCCAGTGGAGACGCATTTGCTTCTGCTTCAGACGATGGCACAGTGAGTCACGTCATATGACCTGCTTATCAGTTTGTTGTGATGTGTCTACTGGTCATGTCAATGTGTGCAAAGTCAGTTGATTTATTGGACTCACTCTGAATCACTTTCTTGTCATAATTTGATTCATGGGGTGAACGCGGCCATCTCAATTTGACATTTCTCAGATTGTGGTACTGGCAGGTTACCTCAAACAGAGTAACACCTGTCCACAGAAGAAGAAGAAGAAGAAGAAAAAAGACATACAAATGATCAACTTACCCCATTTGTGTCCCATCTGTGTTGTTGTATGTTTACTGGTGTCCCTTAGTGCCGTTTCTACGACCTGCGAGCTGACCGTGAGGTAGCCATCTACCAGAAGGACAGCATCATCTTTGGTGCTTCAACTGTGGACTTCTCTCTGAGTGGTGAGGAGTTTGTGAAGCACTTAAGGTTGACTCAACCATTGATAGTCTATTGAATAATATGCATTACTCATCAGCATCTACTGGGAGAGTTTAAAGTTCACAAAAGTAGGCAGTATTTAATATCAATAAATGCAATTTTTTTATGATTCAAGGACAAATAAATTCTCAGTTTCAACTAATCCTCCGTCCTTCTCTACTTCTGCTTATTCCAAATTCCCCACTTCCACTTTCATGTACTCTCTCCTCCTCGCTTCCTCACGCCTCCAGGTCGGCTGCTTTTCGCTGGTTATAACGACTACACCATCAATGTGTGGGACGTTTTGAAGGGAACTCGCGTCTCCGTCCTGTTTGGTCACGAGAACCGCCTCAGCAGAGTCAGAGTGTCACCTGACGGCACGGCGCTCTGCTCGGCCTCCTGGGACAACACCCTACGGGTGAGCTGGAGTTTCCCTGCGCAACGTGAACTTTACCATTTCGCCTATGTTCATTTCTCCTTCTCACATCACAACAGCTGCGTTGTATGTATTAACATACGAGTTGTGATCTGATCTTTTTTAAGGGTGAGGATTATAACTAAGCAGCCCTGTGCAGTAAATGTGTTTGGTTCATATTGATCTTGATCAATAAGGAAGGTTGGGCTACTTATCGTTCTAAAAGATTTGAGAGTCGAGTGTCATGGTCAACCATGTCCATATTTTAACACAATATATTTGTCTTTCTCGCATAATTTCTTTTTTTGACTAAATAAAAAGGGTGTTGTATTTTGAGGTTGTTTAGCTTGTAACTTGTGCGTAAAAATTCCTGTTTTATATTTGAACCCATAGGATTCTTCTCACTTTTCTCATGCAGATTTGGTCCTAGAGCTGATATCCCAGTTGTGATCCAGTGACGACAGCACCAACACTACTGCATACAAACCTTCAGTGTGACAAACTCCCATAAAGACCTAAAATGTCTCTTCTGAATGAGAACATATCATTGTAATCATAACTGTAGTGTGAGTATTCATTGAAGATGCGGTCAAGTTTGGATTCCTAATATCTGTTATTGGTAGCTTGATGACTGATTGTATGAATATGTAATTGTTTATGCTAATGTAGGAAAATAATTGTGAGCGTAAAAAGCCGCACGTGTCTGCTCTGCCATGTAGATCTGCAGACAATATCAACGATTATCTTGTAAATTATGAACATTGGTTAACTATTATACCTCCCCTGAGAATCAAACCACCTAGAATCACATGATATATATATGATTATCCAAAGGAAGACAACTTCAATGTAGCCACCAATGTGGTTGTTTTCAATATACATAAACGTCAATAGCTTAGATATGTTACTTGTGAAAAAAATAAAAGAGATTTTAAGTATTTTGTTGTTGTTTGTAGCTTTGATTTCTCTTCTGCCTTCAATTCACTCAGTTCTGGTAACCTCACTGGAGTCAAAACAGATTAAGGTAAACCGACATCTTTATGCGTTTACAAAATACAAATGGACAATTGGAATATTCGCAGATTTTAAGGATTGTGCCAAACATTCGACTGCACCGAGGTTGTTCTAGATTCAATCCCAATGGCTGACATTTGCATCTCTACTATTTTCTGGAGGGGAGAAGATGAACTATCCTGAGATCTGATGATATTGTCAATATGGTCTTGTGTTATTTGCACAGCCCATTCTTTGTTTGTTTTGAAGACCATATTCTTAGAAAGACAAGCCAAGAAAAAACGTTATCCTGATTTTATCAATACAAAACGACAACTAGGTGGGTTCAAGGGAAACTGGAGCGTACTGACTAACACTGTGGTTGCATTGTTTGCCACCAGGGGGCGTTACACTTCATCACATTTGTACCAGGAATGCCTGGCTGTCCTTCCTAAAACAAGTCCTGTTGTAGTGTTTTTAAGAGTTCAATTGCATCATTCAAAAATACATATCCCGAGAGAACACGTTTATTTATAACTTTAAAAAATGCTGGTGCACAATTGTGGAAGACTTACAGCTCAATGCAACACTCAATTTGTTGAGCACTTGATGTCATTTGTATGTGTGGGAGATTATACTGTGTGTTTCATGACTGTTTGTCCAAGTGTGTGTCCTGGAAACATTATTGATCAGATGGTCTCTGCATTTTACACATCTTTATTTTTTTTAAACAATGGTCAAACGTCAGTCGTCATTTTCCACCACATCCCCTGAGTGTTGAGAATATACCTGAACTGGTTTTATATACTTACTAAACTGTGGTAGAAGGCACCGAAACCAAACTGACCTGTCAATAAGTCCACAGGAGGTTATGAGGTTCCACTGTATGAACTGCAGCCTCCTCATTCCTTCCTTCCTTCCTCCCTCCTGCGAAAAAAAATGAATATTCAGTGTCAGATGATCTAATTTGTTTCCCAGCAGCTCATCTCATAAAACATGTAATCTGGACATATATAGCTTTATCGTCTTTTTAAAAAAATAAAAAATTCAAACCTGGATCAAGGTTTTTCTGGAATTCCATGAGGGAAACACCCCGAGGGAAACACCAACGTCAGAGGTTGAGAGACAGGGAGAGAAGAGGGCCTGATGGATGAGAGGACAGAGGGGTATTACCATGCAGAGGAAGTACCCAAACATATCAGCAGCTGCACCACACTACCTCAACCGTTTCCTTTGAGTGTCATTCACTTGATTACAACTCAAAGCATGTTTCACTTCCTCATAAAGATCAGTGAACTGGTCTCTGTGTGTAGTTTACAAAAAGTGATATCACACACTGAGAGCCAGAGGAGTGAGACTGTTTGGTGATGAATTAAACCAAAATCCTAAAATCAAAAGCCTGCTCTCAGCCTTTTCGAAGCAGAGGTGAAACCTTGCTGAGACCTATATTTAGTTTAGGTCAAATGAAGATGGCCGGAATTTACATAAACGTGCTGAGTGTGAGAGCATTTCAATAGGTTTTGCCGTAATGAAAGTCAACTAATATTGTTGTGATACATCAACTCAGGCTGGGACTGTGTCTCTTGACTTTGTCTTACAAAACATATGTCTACAAATCAGCCAATGATACATTTCAAAAAGTGGATGATGTGAGAACAATATTTTTTTTCTGGGATTACGATAAATGTTGCTTCATCTCTATCTCACAGTACTTTTCAAATGTAGGCTATCCTATCCAGAGAAGGGCTGCAATTAACTATTATTTTCATCATTGTTTAATTATGTTCAGGAGTAGTCAATTAATGGTCTATAAAACGCCAGGACGTGACAAGCTGCTAAAAAAAAAAAAAACATAAATACTAAATTTGTAGGAGATAGTTGTTGTTTGATTTGTTTGTTTCTTTTTTTTTTGCTTACCTTAACTATTAATCGATTGTCAAACTGTTTCTTTGATTTCTCCCAACAGGCTACTGCAATTATTACTTACTTCGATTGTCATTCATTTTAGAGTTGCATGAGCACTGCCACCAATACAACTTCATATTAAACCTTCAGACACACACTGTGGCAAACCAATTAATTTCAACAATTCTACTTTTATTTGATTTCTACATGAATCTGATAACGATACCAATTGGGTGGGTGTATTTTTCACTTTGCTGTCGGATACCACCACAAAAAAAAAAAAAAAAAAAAAACGGTTACTGCGTTACGACGGGACTTTCTCGGGCCTGGCAGCGGATAAGTAACCCGGAGGCGGAGCCAGAGAATAAACGAGCAGCAGCCGGCTGAAGGGAAGCTGTGAACGGATCGAGGTTCTCCTTCCGCCGTCCGTGTGTGCACAGAGCAGTCTGATATCGCTGGGAGGGTAAGCTTTTGTTCCTTTTATGCACGGGAAACCTTATTTCACCTTCTTACACGCGACATATAAACACGTTTACGTTCAGGTAATACTACTAATAATAAAACAACGTTTAAACGCGCCGGTTCGTGGTCGAGCTGGCTCATCGTCCGCCTGTGTGTGAATGTGGTCCTTTGTGTCCTCCATTGCTCTGGTGACGGACCAACGGCTAGTGAGAACGCAGCCGGCTAGCCAACTGCAAGTTCACCACTTATACTACAGTGATTTATACTAGCATGTATACTGCAGTGAGTGCTTATGTCGTTTTTGACGGTCTGTTAACTAACGGCGTCAGCTGCGTTGAGCCTCCAGCATCATCCGGCTCGCAGAACCAAGAGCTGCCGTTAACACGAGAGGCGTCTCTGACGCTCATGACGCTCGCGCTAGCGTCGCTGCTAGCTGCCCAGCTCCACCGTCAACACGTCGCTAACGGACCACAGCAATTAAGCTACATGTTTACACCTGGCTGAGAATATATCGCGAGGGATTGGGTTCAGATGCTCGATTATTAACGTTTTTTTTGTTTTTTTTTACACCTTTTTGAAGAAAAGAAGGGCTCGTGGTAATATAAGAATAACGTCACGGTGTCTTCAAATCTTTGCAATTTTTTCTTTTTAACTGTTTGTTCAACAAGGCATCTTAAGATGTCATTTTATGGTTTAAAAATCATGAGTATTTGAAGTTTTATAGATCAACCGATAATTACGTATTTGGCAGATCAATTTCTAATGTGATTAACAGTTTGTGTTAAATTGGTTACACATCAACAAACTGTGTGGCTTTCAGTAGCTGTACAATGACTTTCATGTCAGCAGGCTCCCTTAGTTTATACAATTAATTGAATTGTGTCTCTTTTTTTCTCCCCCTCATAAGAAAATGTCGTGCGGGCTGTGGAAAGAGACCTTGGCTCTGGCAGAGGACTACCTGTACCTGTGCTGCACAAGCCCACGGCCAGCCCCTCCACCTCCCAGCGAGTCAGCCGCTGCCATGAGGCGCCTGGCCCAGGACATGGAGGCGCAGCACCAGGCTCGCTTCCACTCCCTCGCTCAGACCTTCCTGAGGCAGTGCGGGCCGGACCCCTGCTCCAGCCTCAGGAAGGTGATAGAGGAGCTGGTGGGAGACGGACACTTGAACTGGGGGAGGGTTGTTTCCCTTTTCACCTTTACTGGGGTGCTGGCCAGGCTGCTGCTGGAGCAGAAGGGCACGAAGCTGGGGCTGGACCCTGGGCAGGAACTAGAGCAGGAGTCCGGAAACTGCAGGGGACTGGCGGAGACCATCGCTGATTACCTGGGAGAGGAGAAGAAAGACTGGCTGCTGGAGAATGACGGATGGGTAGGTTAAAACAACATGGCTGCTTCTAAACTGCACTGAGCTGAGTCAACACATATAGTAGATAAGAGAAGTATTTTAATTGTTTCCAGGGTGGTGAGCCAGTTTAAAACGGAACTGTAAAGAATCCCAGTACGTAGTGAAAGTGACCATTTTAAACTTTTGCCGTTGGAAACCACCTAATTTGATAGTCATGTTTTCTTCCTGCGTGGGTTTGTATTCAGATCAGTGTGTAAACGTGGCTTTAAAAAAAGTCTGTGGCTTAGTTTAGATGCAGCCTTTTTTCCCCTTTTACTGTTTGCTGATGAGACCAGTGCTCGGAAGGCTTGTGTGGCTGTGACGATTATATGAATTGTAGAGTAGCAATAGGCCAGATTGTGAGGAATGTAGTGTTGGAAAAAAACAACCCGCAGCAGTGCAAATTCAGAGCCATGATCAAACAGTGTTGATCGTTAGATTATCAGAGTGTTTTGTATTGGTTAAACAAAAGCTTCAGGCCAAATTGGACTATAAACTTGTTTAGCCACTGGCAATCAAAAGAACAAAGATCATTTTAAACCTGCTCGTTGTGGTTTAACTGGAAAAACTTTAAGGGATGGTTATGATGGACTCTACGTAGACAAAGGTCCCAGAAGCCTCCGAACGCAACTGAAGTTGAATGTCTGCTTTTGTGAATGGGTTCGCTCTGGCCCCCTCCCAAAAAAACACACAAATGCGCACACACACACACTTGCCCCTCCTTTCTTCAGCTGGCAGCTGGTTTCAACAGACACATAACCTGCTCAGCCAGATGGACTTTGTAGTAACAGTCAAAGCTTCTGTGTGTTGAATTTGGCAAACGCCATATTGAAAGTTAGCGTGGTATGACTAGAAAAACAAGCAGCTGCAAAGCAAAGGGACACCTGGAGCTGAGAGCAGGTGCACTCGCTGGTCGAGTCTGTGACTGCAGTTTGAAAGCATGACAGAGAAACACACAGCTGGTGATTGGGCTGAACAGAATCTGACCTCCCTAGTTTTTATTGTCTTACCAAGCAAGAATGAGTTTAGTATTACCAAATTAAATAGTTTCTATAAACTTATTTTCTCTGTGCTGTCATGATATCAGCAGCACCCACAGTGCAAATGTATGCGTTTGTGGAGAAACCCGGGGCTGTCGGTGACACTGCCATATTTTCCAAAACGTATTGTATAATTGCCACCAGCCGTCGGCTAAGCCACTGTTAGTTAGACATCTTGGCAGCTAATACTTTCTCTTTTTGTTTTGTAAAAACTTGCAGTATATGCAAAAAAACTGAAAGTAGCGGGTAAATATTCCATCTAGTAAACAAGAAGTTTCTCAACATTTCTTTTTTGTTCTTTCTCTCGTAGGAAGGGTTCTGCAAGTTCTCCCGCAGTGCCAGGGAAGTCAGCCAGGACTCGTCCATGAAGACGGCGCTGTTTGCTGCTGCTGGCGTGGGCCTCGCTGGACTCACCTTCCTCCTGGTGCGCTAGCTAGCCTTCTGCATCCTGAACTAATCCCCATCCATGTTCTCGTTTCATTCGGCACAATTAAGTAGACTTTTTAATTCTAATGTTGATGCTGCAAAAACAGGCTTTATCTGTAGTGAATTCAGGGTTGTATCTCAAGTCATCAACTGAATGTTTGCATCCCCCCCCCCCCCACACACACACACACATTAATACTGGCATTTTGTCACTCATTCCTTAAGATTGTAAAAAATGATTTCAATGCCTTCAATAATTTTGAAGAAAGTGACATCAGCTTGCATATCAGACAGTTAAATTACAAAAGTCCAGGTTTCTGGTCAGAATCTTCTTGCTCTTTGTATTTTCAACTGTGCAGCTTAAAGACTTCATTTCAATTTTACCACAGCTTGTAATTTGGAAATTGTCAGCTGCCTTTTTTATTCATGTGTTTACCTGAGTTGTGTATGTGGTATAGAGCCATTCTAGTGTACAATGTATAAATTAATATATTATATTTATATGAAATGAAACTGTAAGCAGTGGCCCTTTTTCTAACTGATCCACAGCTAATTCAGTTATTTCATTGTTTTCAATGTCCTGCGTTCATGTGAAATGTCTGCTTTACATGGGTCAACGGCTGAATCCAGCGCTTAAGACAACACAACGGTGCTATGATATGTTGTGAAATGTTTCTCATATCAGTCTAACAAAACGGGGACCAATCTGACTTCAAACACATTGCTATTAGAACAAACTGTTGCTATGGCATCCCCCCTCCACAAATCCCGTAAACATTATATTTTTACATTGTTTTGGTCTATTTATTTGTCACTGTTTTTATAATAAAAAAAAAAAAAAAATTATTGAGTTCTTTGTGATCGAGTATAGTTAAGTCTGCTTTCTTTTTCAGTGTGAACCAGCGAGGAGATATATATATATATATATATATATATATATATATATATATAAGAATATATATATATAGATATATATATATAGATATATATATATATAGATATATATATATATATATATATATATATATATATATATATATATATATATATATATATATATATATATATATATATATATATATATTCATGAATATATATGAATATATTTTCATCTATATAGATATATATATATATATATATATATATAGATGAATATATATATAGATAGATGAATATATATGAATATATTTTCATCTATATAGATATATATATATATATATATATATATATATATATATATATAGATAGATGAATATATATGAATATATTTTCATCTATATAGATATATATATATATATATATATATATATATATATATATAGATGAATATATATATAGATAGATGAATATATATGAATATATTTTCATCTATATAGATATATAGATATATATATATATATATATATATATATAGATGAATATATATATAGATAGATGAATATATATATATAGATGAAAAAAAAAAAAAATATATATATATAGATGAAAATATATATATCTCTATATATTCATCTATCTCTATATATTCATATATATATTCATCTATCTCTATATATTCATATCTCTATATATTCATCTATCTATATATTCATATATATATATTCATCTATATAGATATAGATGAAAATATATATATCTCTATATATTCATCTATCTATCTATCTATATATATATATATATAGATATATATAGATAGATATATATATATAGATATATAGATAGATAGATCTCTATCTATCATATATACTATATATAGAGATAGATCTCTCTATCATATATATATAGAGATAGATCTCTATCATATATAGATATATATATATATATATATATCTCTATCATATATATCTCTCTCTCTCTCTATATAGATATAGAGATAGATCTCTATCATATATATATATCTCTCTCTATATCTATATATATATATATATATATCGATCTATCATATATATATATCTCTCTCTCTATATCTATATATATATATCGATCTATCATATATATATATATATATCTCTCTCTATATCTATCTCTCTCTCTATATCTATCTATATCAAATTGTTACTTCGGTAACAATGTAACTGTTGGGATATATTTAAATGTACCAGAGATACAATGGCATTTAAAGTATCAACATTATCTTCTATGAATCATAAATTAGCTATTTCCAGAAGACAAATAATGAGTTGAAGTTACACTTTATAGGCTAGACTGAAACTGTTGAAACACTGGGATACAAAGCTTTCAGTCAAACTGAAAGAAAACAAATACAAGATGTTTAACTAACAGAAGAGAAAGTGGCCCACTTGTCTATCACAAATGAAGCATGTGTGTGTGCGCCATGACACTGCAATGAGGTCATTGTGCCTGCAACTCTCCGACTTCTCATGCACAGACAAAGAGCCCATGTGTTGGTCTTTTCATTCATTTGGAGCACTGAAACTGAGACACACGTCAAGTATTGTCTCCATTACACACAGTCGCATTGTTTGCGAGAAATAACCACAACTTCTGATGTGGTGATCTGTGTTTCCTGTTGATGCTTTTACTCCAGCAGTGAAACCCAAATAGTGTCGCAAACCAGCAGACAAATCTCCTGTTATTATCGCTATGTGTATTATATGGATTATACGGTGCAAAGATTACATGGACAGCATTCCTCTGTAAATTATTTCAAACTTAATCTAGAGGGTTTAAAAAGCCAAAGTTTAGAGCCACAATGTGCTTTTTATTGTTTCATTCCATAAGCTGATTGATATCTTTTCACCATCAACAAATGAAATCCCATGAAAAGACTAAACCAGCAGCGGTTTGAGCTTTTAACCTAAAGTATGATCCGTCTCCAAAGCCTGAGTTTATTTCTGAGCCATCCTCTGACGTCCTTTATGATGAACATGGCACTATAGTTTATTTGAAGTCGGACTCATATAAACCGTTCTGCTGCGACAAATACAAAGCACCAATCTGTGGCTGAAAATAGTCCCCAACAAAACCACCCCATGTGCACCTGCCTGATTAACATCTGCTAAAAACTACATTGCCCAGCTGAGAAAATTGGTTAGCCTTTTTTTTTTTCTTCTATAAATCCCTGACCCCTTTTTCCAGATTGATGTTTTCAGGAGGAACCAATAAGCGTCGAGCTACAGACCCCACAAGCGTGATGAGGAACTCTGTGACCTCGGAGCCGACAACAACCGCCAGCTGGTCCAGATATCAGATATTACTGCTCAAAGTGTGATAAAAGGAGGCCTGACAAAAAACAAAACATGGAACAGTCCAATTGCATTATCAAGTCTCCACAGATGACGGGTAAACAAGGACACTTATTCACATACTATACTGAAGTGAAATTAATTTGAAATGGCATTTTATATTACATTTCTGAGGCAAATATTGTACTTTTTACTCAATTTCCTTTATTTGACACCAATAGTTACTACTTACTTTGCAGATTCACATTTAAAAACCTTGAATGAGAGTACAAACTATAAATCAGACATTAATGATTATGAAATAGTTAAAACAGGAAGGCTACGTATGCATTTCCATCCCATAGTTATGATTAGATTGTATCTGGTGCAAACAGAGGGACACGTGAGGGGGACAGGAAGTCTGGCTGATCTCTGTTGAGGCGGACGGTTGTATCGTATCAGTCAGCACTGAGAGCCACACAAAAGACATTTAAAGTGGGCACTGTTCAATAAGTAGTGAGAAATGATAGATTTTTCAAAGTTTTTTATTGCACTTCAGGAAATTATGATTTGTGGGAATTGATTACAAATTAGATAACAGCATTATACCGATACTGCAAGTCGTTTTAAAAAGGTTAAACGACATGCTCCTAGTCCAATTAAATATCACATATTTAACATTTGTCATTGATTTATAGTTTATTTTAGCTGGTAAAATGCTAGAATAATAACAGATGGCAGTAGTATTTATTTCAAAACATCATCCAGGTGATAGTCTATGTATTTATTAAGGGAAGTATGAACATAAAATATATATGATATGTTAGAAAATAATGAGTTTAGAAGTGATAGAAGGTAGATTTTGTTGACATGACAGAGCCTGAAGCTGATTTCCTAGTTCCATTCTTAATGCTAAGCTAACAAGCAGCAGCTTCATATTCACCATAATAAACACAAGTGTGGTACCAATCTTCTCCTCTACCAAACTCTTGGCACAAAAACATTTGGAATGATCGAAACAGAGAAAAGCTGATTATGAAAAAAATAGAAGTGGCTTGATGAAGATTCCTGAGTAATGCAGCAGTATATTTATGACTAAATATCAGACGGACATGACGAGAACAGTTCCTGTGGCTCCAGTCAGCTGAAAAGCTTCATGTTCCCCATCACTTTGGGGATCCTCCTCTAAAGCTATCAGCAATACTTTGGTTCAGGGCTGGAGTGGGGCCACTTTTCAGCCCGGGAATTTCAGGCTCAAGACCGGCCCACTTTTTCCATGGTAGTGGAAATTGGATAAATGAAGCAACAGTTCAGCTCTTACTATCCTGTAGTTTTCTTTTTATTAATACCATGGTCCAACAAATAATGTAAAGGTTAAATACAACAATAATAATCCACTTAAGATGAGAAGTTAACAAAAAATATTCCACTATTCCACAAGGATAGGTTGATAAATTAACAAAAGCAGAAATAAATGAATAAAACATTTGAAACGTATCCCAGTCTTCAACAAAGAGGCATATTGAACTCATGTTTACAGTTCAACTCACAGTACAGTATACAGTTACATTGTGAATAGCACCAACAGCATCAGTAACCTAAGCAGTGCACTGGTTTCAGCCACTGTATCTATAACTGTGTTGTTGCTTATAGAGGATTTCCTTCTCTGTGCACATTAACATGAACGCCTCCAAGTTTTTCTTTAGCATTCGAACGCATTTTTCTGCATGAGTATTATATAGTGGTGATTTAGAATGATTTACTCCTTTACTACACCCACTTCTGAGCAAACAATGCACATTGGTTCATCAAGTACTGCTCTTTCTTACAATATATAACTTTAATTCATATTGTTTCCTCTGTTATCCTCTCTACCTGTCCCTGTAGTCATGGCCTCCTCATTGCGTATCGTCGCGGTCGGGCCGGCCCAGCTATCGTAGCCTATCTGAGAAAAAGTTTTGGAAAAGACGGGCTACGGACCGAACCAACTCTATTTGGGAGGGGGGAACTTCCTCGCATGGTACAACCCATGCAGAGGCTGCGTGTCAGAATGCGGAACGTGTGTAGCCCACTTTAAGAGAAGATGGACTAACGTGACAAATGTCAACAAATAAAATTCTCGACCGGCCCAGAAGTGAAGCGGCCCACCGGGAACTCTCCCGATTCTCCCGATTACCCACCCCGGGCCTGCTTTGGTTTACAAGTAAACGAGCCTCAGCTGGACATTAAATTCCATGGTTGGAACGGTTTGTTTTGGAATATGAAATAAAGTTGATTTGAATTCAATATAGTCCAATTCTGACGTATATTCTATTCATGCGTATCCCATCAGTAACCAGAAAGGTGACCCAAGAGTCTTAAACTTGGTACCTGTAGTTTTCTGCAAACGACAAGCCACGACAGGAAAATTGAGTCGCAAAACTTTAACTATATACCGAAACAGAAGCTAAACTACAGACCATCTTATGCCGAATCGGACCAGGACATTAAGTGTGAGTGGTGAGTCACAAGGTGGAAACAATACAAGCCTTGCTGTTGTGGCGGGTTATTACGTAAGGCTTCTCTAAAGTATGTGGGTGTGGATCCCAAACCACAACAACTTGAGGAAAGCAGTCAGGTGAGTATCGGCCAACTGCTTTAAGATTTTGCACCAAAAGAAAAAAGAAATGATAGCATACTGTAAATAAGTAGTCACTTTTCACACAAAAAAAGTAGATCTCCATCTCACTAACCGTATTAGGCTGAAGAGGAACGGATTTCTTCTCAAGCTTGGAGAAGACCAGATTACCATTCACCGACACCTCCAAGCTTCCTATGGGGGGGATGGATCAGTGTCAGTTCATAATAACGCTGGTCATTAATATCAGCATGTGCACTACAACCAGGTTTATCGGAGAGATTGCTACAGCTTAAACTAACAATATGTTAGTAAGGATTTGACATATAAACAACCCGTATATTCCATTGACATAATTGACATATAACAAGATATAACTGAACTGAAACAACTGCTAGTAGTTAATGAACAATGAGAAAGAACAGCTTTGTTTTACCTGAGCAGCCCGTGTTTTTAGTCACCTGCATCACAGCAGGAATCTTCTGGAGGTCCTCAACCAGTCGCTGGAC
>JBAMJR010000151.1:5640000-5725000 GCA_038501785.1 Myoxocephalus aenaeus
TACCCACAAAAGGCTCGTTTGTTCACTTAATTTGAGGCTTTAACAGTGAAGAGAGAAACTTAAAAAAAATAAAACAACACATTGTATCTTAAGTGACTTTACCATTCATGAATTTAGAACTGTGAGAAAGGAAGTATGAATAATTCATTTGAAAAAAAAAAAATACATGATCAGATAATGACTGTCAGTTGGCCATAGAGCCTGGAAACACTGGGAATAAAAGAACAACTGAAATGCAGGGGTGTGTTCCTCAAGTTGGGTGTACAATAGAGTGTTGATGTGTAAATCCCCTGTTGCACAGTCTAGTAATCTGGCCTTGCCAAACAACAATAATGACAAAACATATCAAGAAATCCAAGTAAAGCCGTTGTAAGATATGGGGGCATTTAATGGGTCTATGTTCTGCCAACTCTTCTTACAAGCACGCTTACCTCGGTGAATAAGGAATCGTCTTCGGCCTGATTTGGTTGAAGGCAAATGTCAGCTTCTGAGCAGCTCGTTGTTGTTGAATTTCCTGGAGTGACGCAGAGACACAAATGTCACAGCCACAGCTTTTCATGTTAGGCAGTTCATTTAGCCTTCAGCAGTATGTAATTATAGCTAAAAACTTTTATGCATTTTGAGATTACAACTTTTCATCTTAACGAGGCAGAGCCAGATTGTTTGACACATTACCCTTTCAAGAAGTTGCACATTAAAAGCTACCTAAAAATGAGCTTATACTTTTACATCTCAGACTGGGTCTGTGAAGCCCAGCAGTACAGGGAATATGTGAATATGTGGGGTCTCCAGGGGAAGTGTCTGTGCTCCCTACCCTGAGACAAAGGTGCAGCACAGTGTCCTCCTTGTAGATGCTCTGCCAGGTTTGGACCACCTCAGGAAGGAAGGATTTGACTATGTACAAATGTCCTGGTTGCAGGATGTCGTACTCTGACCAAGTGCAGAGCACCTTGAGGGCCCGTCTGAGTCCTCCTCCCATCTCCTCCTTGCTAAGAAACTCTATTTTAGCACAGAGGCCCCGCTGGGCCCAGGAAGACATGCTGTTGTTGATAGTGTTGGGGGAGCTCTCCTCCAGACGGTACACAGTCACCGGCTCCCCTGAGGAAACACAGAGCAGCAGATGAGTAATGCCTCGGTTATACTTTCCACGAGGATGGTTGCACGGACATACCGCATAATCGTGACGAGAAATTGTTTGGAACTTGTTGCTCCGTGCAGGTTTCTCCCCTCTTAAAGCTCCTCAAAGTTTTCCATCCGCACACTTAAAATTCTAGAGTTACAGCAAGAGAACATTGATATACTATCTGTTCATAAAGTGTTTCTGGCTGACATGTTAAACATTTGCCAACCACACGCTAATGACTATTTCTTAAATATACAGTAGCATTAGTATCTAGCAGCAGTATCAACTCTTTAGAAACAGGTTTTTGTTTATCTTTTGGGCATGGAGGGACAATGTAGTTAAAAGGAACTACACGGACATTTTAACAACCCAAGTCTGTACTAACTGTCCAGCATAAAACTGGCATAGAGACAGCTTTGTCTGTGTGTCACTCAGCGAGAGCAATGAAATTGTGCAATAAAAGGCGTCAAGGAAACAACAGCTCATAGCTGATTGCAAAACAGCTTTAGTTCCCCAGAAGCTTTAAGACTAATGTTGAATGAAGGTTTATATCTGCTGATATAAAGAAGTGAGTTTTCCCTATAAGTTTACTTTGGTCATTTATTTTTGTTTGTTGTCTGTACTGACCAATAAAACCCAAACACAGTAATTACATATTTAGTCGTAATTGAGTCAAGACCAGAATCTGATATCTTTTACCGCATACATTGTTTTATGCCATTAACATGTTTAAAAAAAAAAAAAAAACTAGAATACAGAGGTAAAAACCAAACTGCAGTGAATACACTCCAGCTGCGTAGGGCCAGGGTGGTGAGAGTTAAGCATCTGCAGGTGTGAGAGGGTGAAAACAATGCAAAAAACTCTTATCTCCCTCCAAACTTCCTCGTTCTCCAACTGCCTGCTGTCTTTTCTCAGAACAGTCAGTGGCGTTTTCACCTGAACCGACATGTCTGGGAATGCGTCTTTTTATTCACTTGTGAGCAAGGCTGCTGTAATCCTGTAATTTCCCCACTGCGGGACTAATAAAGGATTATCTTATCTTATTTTATCTCTGATACAGACTTACCTCTAGGGGGTACAGGGGTGAAGGGGATACTCTGGGACAGCCTCATCAAATTGTTGCGCTCAACAGCTGCAGGAGGCAAAAGTACACGAGCAAAAGGTTGAAAGAACTGCAGGAGAAGAGTCAACAGAGGTGAAACTACTTTTGTGGAACTAATCATTGCCTCAGTGAAACATTCATCATTTTCACTCACAGACAGCACTCTAAATTAAATGCATTTTTAAGATATGAAAAAAAAATCTACAATCATCAATTTTGGTAACTAAAATATACATGAAAACACTGAGATAACGTATTCTCGCTTTCTCACCTGAGTACTGGTAGCTTTCCATGGGCTTGAAAGGTGAGCCAATAGCTATGGAGAAAAAGAAAAGAACCGTTAATCTTTTTACAGAATTAGCTGGTTTTATCAATGTAATGAACATGCCAGTTATAGTCACTGGACAACATTAGGACACATTAATGCAGCAAAAAGAAAGAAAAACAAACAAAAAAAAAACACCCTCAGCTTTCTCAGCATCCCACCAGTAGATGTCTTTGTACGACTTCAAAACAAAAAGAGCAAGCTTGACAGTTTTACTTCCTGCAAGTAATTTCTGTGGCAAAGTAAAAAACTAAATTAATATTTGCACACGCACGCGCACACACACACACACACACACACACACACACACACCTTCTTTGACATTCCTTTAATTCTCATAAATAACAAAAAATCAAGTACAACACTCAAGAAAAAATAGACCATAGTTATCATTGCAGATATAATTTTAACCAGACCCATTTTATCATCATCAGTTTATTTGTAAAAAAAGGACAATATATCTTATTGGGAAATATTGGGATTTGAACTGTAACTAGTGAGTATTTGTATTCACTATTCAGATCCAGCTACAGATTCTGTAGCAGAAAATCTCCCTGGAACTAGTAAATGTTTGGCACTTTGACTCTCAAAACAGTTGACGCCTAATCATCTGTTGATCAGCTCACCGATTAATGGCCTAAACGTTTAAACGGTAAAATCCCTGATACATCGCTTTAACTGGGTTGTGCCGTTTGTTACTCACAGTCCTTTCTGGCTCCGAGGTGGGTGTGTCGAGGCGTGTAGAGAGAAACTGCTGCTGTAGCTACAAAAGAAGAAAAGCACACAGAAATAGGAGTATTCATACATGAAGTATTGTACAGCAGCGTTCACTTCCTTTTCTAGGATTTTCCATAAACAAAGTTCCAAAATTACTTGCAAAACAGGTAGGCGTTTTATCTCAACTGAAATACCATCTAATGCAATATATGCAAATGTAGGGATTTTAAATATTCTTTGACTAGTTTTGATATTCCCCAGATATTTCATTAACTTATATCAACCTTTCCTGATCTGGAATGAAACTCCTAAAAATTATATAATATCCAGAAAGTAAAATTACACATCCTCCTTTCTGTTGCTAAAGCCAGATCACAATCAAACCACAAACTGTTCTACACTAAAACATGAGAAAATTACTGCAAAAAAGGGGAAAAACAATCTTTTTGGTGATTATGTCAGAGTATGGATTTTATCACACACACACACAACAATATGCATTGGATGAAGACGGGGGGGAAAGGTAAAAAAGATACCAGATTCTGTGTAAATGCTGCTGGACAGGCTGTTCCAGAAAGAACGAGTCTGACCAAACTAAACCATGCAAGATGGAGGAACTACAGTGAAACTACACCTCTTACCATTTGGTGCATCTTCCCCAGGGGCTCGCCTGATAGAGAGCAAGAGAGACAACAGAAAGACATTAGTTTAACAAAACGGATTACATTAATTTCAGTCCAGTTCATGAATCTACACAAGAGCTTGTGTAATGCATTTACATAGGGTGGTGAGCATAAGATGATAGTGTGTATCATTGAGTGCTGGTTTTAAAGAAGAGAAAAACAAATATACATCAGAAATCAACTTAAATCAGACATAAACTGGTCAGACTTTCATTCGAGCTATGTGTTTGTCTGTTTAGCCAACTTTTATCTTTGTGAGAACCAATTTGAAAATTAGACCTAGAGAATGAGGACATTTTGGAAAGTGAGGACATTATGATAGGTCCTCACCATTAGAAATAACTTGAAAGGCCTATTTGAGGGTTTAGACTTGGTCAGAATTAGGTTAGGTTAAAAGAGAGGCGGTCTACAGCCCACAGGTTCAGCTCATGGCACACTGCCACAGGTAAAATAATATGAACTCCAAATATCGAGTCAGGGGTGGGGTTAGGCATTTAGTCATAGTATGTTTATGGTACGGTCAGGAGCTGGGGAATGTGTTATGTCAATAAGGGTCCTCCTCACAGGTATAGAAACATATGTGTGTAGGTGTGGTGTGTATGTGTATACATCTTTTGACACTTACAAGCTGCTGGCTTGGGCTGGTTTGACCTGAACTCTTTCCTCGTGAACGAGGATGTCTTCAGCTGACACTCTGCTCCTGTCCTTCTTCTTCAGAGCTACAAAAACACAATGAACAATCACCAACCATAGGGACACTGAAAACGTGGGAATCATCAGATTGATGGATTTTGGACTGCAGAAAAGTATCACATTTATAAAATAAAATAAAAAGTCTTCCTGAGCAGATATTTTCTTTTTATATTAAGTGTTATTTTTGTGAACTTACTGGAGTCAGGATGGAGGAAAGCCGGGTGTCTATCAAACTCTGTGAAGCCGGCGTAGGAGTTGACTGCTCTGATATGACCTTCAGGATGAGCCTGTGGATGATAAGTGATACATAAAGTCCATGTACCAAATAACCATACAACGATTCATATATTTATACAAACACATGCACACACCTGCAATCTGGTCTGTTGGACCGGGCTTTGCTGTCTGCTGGAGGTCTCTTTGGGTGAGGAGTCCAAACTGTCTTTATGTCCTAAAACCAGAAACATTTTGTCAGTGGACATGACCATTTAAACTGACCTGTTAGTTAATATTATGAAATAAAATACTTTTCCGAGTAACAATATCCCAACAAAACAATCACAGAATTATTTGATAGAATTTTGACAGATATATTTACTTCAACCATTGTTAAATCAAAGGCAATCGTTATGTAGCATTCAGAACAAGACAAACAAACACAAACATGTGGTGACATGCTCATCACCACAAATGTAAAAAAACCATTTGATTCTTATGACAAACCTTCCCCTTCACCTGCCAAACAAATCCATAAATCATAGAGAGCTCAGAAAACCTCAACCAGTCCACCAATCCTTCAAACACGGGAAGAACCACCCAGGAACAGAAAGTTAACAAGACAGACAAGAGGTCCAGACAGAGCGGAGAAAGGAGAAGAAAAGCCACCAGCTTAAGGTCTACTGGGATCTTGATCTGGAGATGGACAGGCCCGAGCCTGAAACTCAAACCTCTCGTTCCGTTTGGCTCTCTTGGTATGTTCCTCCTTTCAAGCGGGATTTCTGACCCACTTTGATCCTCATAGCAGGATGCTTGTGGGGCAGGCGGTCCTGACGCATCCTCTTCCCTGCTCCTTTGTCTGTGGGGTCTCCTGAGTGCCACGGCAGGGGCATGCACACAACCTGGCATGCTGCTATTTCCCTGGGTGTCACACAGGGATGACTCAGCTTCAGGAGCCAGTGGGACTTCAATGTCTGTACTCCGTCCACTCAGAGAGCCTGATCTGCCTTCGTCGTCACAGAACGCCTTGTTCACGTACCCCCAACCAACCTCCCTCTTTCTCCCCCCGCCTCCTAACACCTCTGTGTTCTCAGGCTTCGCAGTGCAAGCAGGCAAGCAGGCAAGCCGGGCAGAGCCCAAAGTCTTAGAGACAATGACAACAGTAGGATACACACACACAGAGTTTTCACCCTCCTCTTTTACCTCCTCATCCACACCAGATTTAACCTCAGTCTTGTACTTACCCACAAATGCCCCAAACTCTACAGTTGTGGTGTCTGGCTGGAAGGGCTGCTGGTAAAGCCTAGCTAGGGTGAGTTCTGGGTGGCTGGAGCCACTGGGCTGGGAAAGGGTGCTGCTGATGTGGAACTGAGCCCCGGGGGAGGGCACATTGGGCAGGCTGGATGGGGAGTCGAAAAGTGCCGGCTCTTGTGGACGGGTCAGCTTACTCTGGGTGAGAGATCGGCCTCGGAGACGCAGCTCCGGAGGGGAAATGGCCACAGCACTTTGGACAAAGGCACTGGAGCCGACACTGCCTGAGGATCCGGCCTCTGCAGCAAGGTACCCGAGCCCAAATAACCCCCTCCTTTCTGGACTCAATGCCGGGTTGAGGTTGGGGTCCAGCCCCAGTCCTGCTCCATGGCTGGGCCCGACTCTCCGGCTACTTTCCGTCCCAGCCCCTCCCCCTACACCAATCCCAAAAAGAGAATCTGCAATGTTGGCTCCTGCCAGGGGAAAGGAGGAGCCGAAGTAGGCCCCCACACTGCGTTTCCCGATCGCGGACGATTTGGAGTGGGGGCCGGTGTCTGTTGCCGCAGGGGCGATGCTGGGGACCAAGTTCTTAGAGAGGCTGAGCTCCCGCGTGATCTGATTGTGGACCTTGCTGGCCTCTGACGCCCTCTGAGCAGTGAGGGTCTTCAGGGTGTCCACAGTCAGTGCTGAGAGGTCCTGCAGGTGGCCAATCTGGGAATCCAGTGTGTGCAAAGAGCGTTTTATAAAGTTGACCTTGTTCCCAACCTCCTTCAGCTGCAAACACATGGTCTCAACCCTGGAAATGACAAACAGTAGACTTAGTTACCCAAAGCTCAGCTTGTGTGTTAAATGAAAGGTTCACAGACTCATTATGATATGATCAGGTTTTTCTCATTTCTAATTTAAGGAAATGTTTTCATTTCAGAATAACTGTACATTCAGTAGCTATGTTACTCATTTGACTGTAGAGTTTTGACCTCTAGTAGCACTATGGAGAAGTTTGTTATAAGGGAGTCCCTGTGTAGTTTGTCTCAGGCACGAGGAGGCACATTTGTTAGACCGCATTTTGGTTTTGAGTATTGCCGACTTTAAACAAAGCTTTTGCTTATTTACAAGAAAACTCCACAGTGCACCTTTGAGAAAGCCAGAAACAGCCCCACCTTTCTGAGGTAAGACGTATACGCTCCTCACTCCCAGAGTGAAACTGATCATCCTTTTCATGAAAGTACGTCTCAACACATTGCTCCTCAAAATCGTGGAGCTTCTTTTGGTCTTCCTCTGTGAGAAACAGCTCTGAAAGAAAGAAAGAAAGAAGGAAGGTAGAAAATGCGGTACGGTTAGAGCGTTCCTTAATGCCCGGTTAAGCAGCAACACTTTGTTCAATTGTATTGTTTTGTACAAAGAAAGCATTTTAATCCCAGTTCTTGAAAAACACATGAATGGCAGGTTTTTAATAATCAATATTAAAAGGAGACATGATGCTTCTGCCAGAAAAGGACAGTTGTGTGGTCGTACTTGGTCCGTAGGTATGCTCCTTCTTCCTCTTTCTACACGTACAAAAGAGAGAGTAGATATGGCAGAGGAGGATGAAAGGGGGCGGGAGGACAGGCTTCTCATGGTAGGCCATAATGAAGTGGTAGCGCTGGTACTTCCACACCAGATTAGAAATGGACTTCACTTGCAGATACACATTGCTGGAAAACAGATGAGAGTACAGAAATTACACTGATGTTGTGGAGAATGCTAGCAATATTTCTAAATGCAACGCATAACCCAAAGTTAATGAGTACCCACATTTTTGAGGATTTAGCACTGAAATGTTGTGCACTTACTTGAAGAAGGCGATGAGGAGGTTGACCATTAGTATATACTGTACAAAGAGGTAGACTGCTTGAAGGAGAGGAGTCAGCCACACTCCAGCCGAACACAGGTACTGTACTGAGTTTTCAGTGGTATTGGCACACACTGTAAAGAGAAGGAGGCTTTTAGCACATGCACACACCCGCAAATATGCACGCACATACCAATCCCCCAAATATGCTAAAGATATCCCCTCTAAGTCTTGTTCATTTGTACAATCTTTAACTTACTATCCGACTGTGAATATGCCTATAATTAATTGTAATATTAGCTGTAACAATGTCAATCTCAAAAAGGAAGACACATATAGGTGTAGATTACCCTTTACTTCAACCCTAACCGGTACTAGAAATAAGATGCTCTGTTGCAGTGTACAAAAATGCACAGCAACTAGAAATTGATCAGAGGAATATTTTTAATGTTATTCAAAAACTAACCATGAACACTTTTCCTCTTACTAGAATAACTTGACAAGGAACTTAGACTTTGTAATTGACAGATTATTCACCACTTCCAGGTCACAGCAACAGTGATGAACCATGTGATAAATTTCAACGGTGTGGGAAACCTTGGAGATTCCAACTCAGGTTATGGAGCACTGCCAGGTGTTTTGTTCCACCGAAGCGTCAAATGCGCCCGACTCAAGTGATGATCACTTAATCGTTGCCTATTCAGAGTCAAGGCTGCCGATGCTGTGGTGAAACAAAAAGCCCTTCCCTCCCAAAAGATACCTACGTTGGCTGCTTCTACGTGTGAAAGACGTTGTGAGAGGAAGGCAATGATTAAGGCATCGTGGGTTTGATTTTTACAGTGCCCGTTTTGAGTGACAATTTGCCATCATGCCATGGTGAGAAGCTTTTAATAAATCCGTTCTTACCATTGTAATCTCCCCTACCATCCTCATCGTCCTTACCATCGATTTCATAGGCATACACTTCCCCGTACATCATCCAGTATGGCTGGAAGACCACGTCTTTGGCCAGCGTCCAGCTGGGCTCCTCGTGTGGGTACAGAATGGCCTTCCTGGGTACGCCATAGCTCAGCAGGACTATAGCCATTATTACCACAATATAGAACATGTTGGCCACCTGAAAGAGATGTCACACATAGCAAATGAGACATAGGACCAACGGCATTATCACTACTTTAAATAATAGAAGACTTATTAAGGACATCAAGAGGGTTTCTTTAGTGCAAACACGTCTACTTTGGGGATACGATATCAGCACGATTTTATTGCTTTCGAAACTGAATAAGTCCCGTCACTTTTTATATAGCAGCTTGTTAAATAATGGGAAAAAAACAAAAACAGTTCTTGTAGTTTTGATTTGGTCTGGAGCTGCCTGTTCCAAAGCAATTATTGATTGTAACTGATGGGTAAAAAATCTTTATAATGTCTGTATTGAAATCCCCAGGACAGACACAGTAATGTTGAAGGGTTTACGACTACTGAACAGCTATGAAGGTGTACATGATGGAAACTTGATTGTGTTCTGATTAAATCTAGATTCACTTACAGGAGGAGTTTGATAATTTACAAAATACACTAATTTGCTCTCATGTTGAGAACAATACCACTTTTAACATCTCCACATACAATCTAAAGCTACAGCTAGCAGCTGCTTAGCATGAAGACAATAACATGTGAATTGACTAACCTGGCTCTGCTCAAAGGTTAAAAAAACAAACAAAAAAAACCCACTTACCCACCTTTGTTCACTAATTAAGACTTTAGGAAGTCAATGGCTCAAACAAGGAATAGTCCTACTTGTAGTTCCCCAAAAACTAGCTATTGTTCATGTGTGCTTTAAAGAAACTTACTTAGTGAAATTAAGGAGGTGCTGGTAAGCGGATTCAATAAGCTTGGCACAAACTCATGGTTGCCATTTTCCGCTGCTTTCTGTCTTTATGCAAAGCTAAACTAGGCTAATTGACTGCTTATTCTAGCTTCATATTTATCACAACTTTTAACACAATCAACAAAGTAGTGCATGCGTAATGAATCAAATGTTAGTCCCGTTTCATTGCATCTCTGAGACCAGAAAAACATGGTTGGAAAAATTATAATGTTAAACAACCTTTAACAGTGTACAAAATCATTCTTGCCTGCTTCCTCTACATTATGTAGTGGTGAGACTTCTCCAATCTCACAAACTCACCATTTTAGCGATCATCATGACATACGGTCCAGCTTGCTGGTTGACAGCCAGTATATCCAGGAGTCGCACATACCAGAAGATGATATTGAGACAATACACCGTCCTCCCGGGGACAAAGGCTTCCCCTCCAGCCAATCTCAAGCCAAAGCCGATAAAGAAGGTAACAATGGCCAGAAAGTCTGACACATTGAAATAGTCACTGAACCACACCTTTATCTTCTGGCTTATTTTGCCTGCTTCAGACATAAACATCTGAAAAAAAAAAGAAAAGAGATGGAGGAGAGAGAAGGAACTAAATGTCAAACAATACTGAGGAGATAAGTTCTTTCCAATCTTTGGTGAAGACTCAAAATTGTTATCTTCATTACAATATTTAACAATAACAATGTGTGCCTAACACTTGTATGTTGCACATACCTCTCGAATTTTCTCAATGGCAGAAGTGAATATGTAGAGGATGACAACCCACTCTTGAGGAGAAGGTATTTCAGGCATTTTCACCAGGACTACATACGAGTAGAACATCAAGAAGCCCAGGTAGAAGAGCTGACAATGTGAGATACACAACAATAACAGTCATAAACAACTCCAAAAACATATTGAAGGGCATGCAGTAATTATTTCTTAATTCTATATTTTTTACTGTGTATGTCATACATGTTGGAAATGTGGATACTCTGTATCTAAGATGTTGGACGTAGATGATAACTGGCCTGTGTTGACAAAGGGCCTCTAAATTCAGAAAGCTCCCGAGGGGAGTTTCCTCGCCGAAATATTTTGAGACGAGGTCAGTTGAGGCCCTCTGAAGGGGCTGAACATCATCATGGCCGGAGTAAATAGTCTGCCATTTTGACTGAGACCTCTGAGCTCTAGAGGTTAGCTGTGTGAGATCTTCTCCGTCTCAAGTGAAAATCACAGTTCCCAACAAAGTCTGCTCTCAGGAGTGAGCCGTTCAGGGGATTATATAAGAAATGGAGATTGTAATGTTCTACTAAATTAAAGCTGCAATAGTCAGCATTTTTGTCGTAACACTGAATAAAAGCCACTGTAAGTAATTGGTGTTCACTGCTCTCATCAACCCAGTGTTAGTCATAACAACTTCTACTAGGTGCGAGATATCTCGTCACATTTTGAATGGATGCCATGGCATTTAGTTCAGACATTTACGCCTCCTTCAGGAGGAAACTGAAAACTTGATTGAGCCCTTAACATTTCCTTTAGTGCCATCATCAGGTCAAATTTCAATTAGTCCAACACTTTCCTAACAGCCTGAGCTGTACTTTGTTTTTAGAACGAATTAGCAAATGTTGTTATGTTAAAACACTAAATTAAGATGATGAGCAAAGCAAGTACAGCATCACAGAACTTGGTATGGCTGTGGACTCTTACTCTTGTTTTTTGTTCATTTTAAATCAACTCATTCAATAACTATTTACATGAATGGCTTTTAAAAATATAACTAACATAACATGCTATTTACATAAATAAATGAGGTGAATGTACCGTTATTTATTAGCTTTTTTTACTTTGTGGTGTAAACTGATGTGTTCACCAAAATGTTAGATCTAAACATGGCTCAGGTGACGTATTATAAGTACTTAGCACGCCTCACTCTCATGCTTTCTTCATGTATAAGCCACAGGATTGTCTCCCAATGGTAAATGTATTCCCCACTTAAGGTTGACCTGCGCTTGTACAACCATACTGTGGGAAAGTTTGTTCATCTAGGCCGGTAAAGTTACACAGACACACACATCCAGTTTCTTGGTACAACTTGGATTCCCAAAATACAATTGCTGAAGCTTGACATGCGAGGTGTGAACTGCTGGAAAAACAGCCATTAACTCTGCCGCCTGATCGGTAAGCTATTGTTGTGTGCTGCATTGATGTGTTGAAATGGGAATGGAAGCAGGTACAGCAGATGTAGATAAGCGTGGGCACAGGCTATATTACGTAGAATAGCAGTTTCTGTGATGGTATCAGCACCTCTCGATCTTGAACAGCCTGAAAAACAACCCTGTTCCTGAAAATAAAACCCTCAATGGCATCTCCCAGGCTCCTGAGAACCAGCCTCAGGCTTGTAAATAACCATAAGAACAGGCAAGAAAAGATGAGTGATAATTCTATGCAGGAGTGTGGACGTGACAGTGGTAAGTTTGTATTGAAGAAAATGCGTTAAAAAAAAAAAAACTGCCTCTTGTTTGACAAGCCCATAAATTAGTGTTCTTAAAATAAAATGTGAATTCATGCCATCGCGCTCAGATTCGTCCTCACTCCACAAACCCAACCAGTAGGAGTGCTGGTGCAGTGTGAAGGAAATGGTCACTCATTTGGGTCCCACTTGTGAACACTTTCAACAGGGTTTCATGGACAAAGTAGTGGCTTGTAAAAAATAAAAATAAATTCTGGGGTCCAACTTGCCAGAATTTCACATTGCTATGGCACTCTAGGAAATAGATTATCTGACTGCTGAACATTGGTTAAAATACTGGACAAATACTTAACGAGATGTACTTTGAGGGGTCAACGTTGTGAACTGTAGGACGGTGATGTGGGAATATTTGTTTGCCCATTCAATGCTAAAAAACACAGTAAGAGCTGTCTTTCCATTTTTTGTGTCACCACTTTCTGTGTGGGCGCCTGATAAGACAAGGTTGCACCTTGTCTCCTTCTCCTATTTGTGGTCGATCACAGCTCGAGTTGGCAGAGCTTTGTCAGACCATACTGGTGGAGCGAACCATAAACATCCAGCAAAGCTCTAATGTTCTTGTTGATTCACAACATCACCAGTGACCAAATCTCTAACAACCCCTTTGGACTAAACTGTTACAGATCCTAAGGAGCAAAAGGAACCAAGCTATGCAATAAAGTCTATTTTGCTCATTTATGTTTCCATTTCCACCACATCTCAACCATGAAGACCAGGCAAATTATCTCCTTTTCAGAGTAAAAATGTAAACAATCTGTGTTAAACGACTGCTCCTGGGTAGCAACGTTCTTACCCAGAATCCTACACAGCTAAACAGCCATAAAATAGATGATTAGATGGATGTGTAAATTTGTGTGTGAGCATTCTCTTCTGCAATCTCCTTACCGTGTTAGACCAGAACTTGACAATGGGAGCGTGGTAGAAAGCATATATTTTCCTGGTTAAGGGCAGCTTTCTGGAGCGAATGTGTGTCTCCATGTCATTCTTTGCCTCCACGTGGTCGTGGGATCTGGCCTCCTTGAACACATCCTGCAGGAGAGGTTAAACAAAAAAAAGGCCTAAATTAGACAACAGCAGGCCACAATGTGGAGAGAAAATGAGAGAGAGAGGGAGAGAACATAAGAGAGAGAAAGAACGCAGAGTAAAGAGAAGAATGTGAGGGAAAGAAAGTAAGCAAACGAAGCAGACTGAGTAAAAATTATTCATCAACAATCTTGTAAGGTAAATATCGGTCTTGCTACTTTTGTTATTACACAACAGAACTACAACCTGTTCACAGCTCAGTAACCCTTGGGGTTGAAGACAATGTTTCATCTTTAAGACACTTTGGAAGATACAACATTTTTGAGTTTCAAAAGAATAAGGAAAAAAGTGACCGTATAAAAATACAAAAACAGAGGGAATGAGTAATCAAACCATTTGGATTTCTTCAGTTATGTTCTGGATGTTGTGTTCACTGTCCTCCATGGTCATCTGGTGGTCGTCCTGACTCTGAGGGATGTGAGCCATCTCAGCCTTGGATTTGTACTCCAACAGCAGGATAGCAGGAGGCACCAAGATACTCAGAATCACCTAGAGACAGATACACACTGATATGGGTGGATGCTTCAATATTTTTGAAGAACGTCCTTTGAATTACACGCACTAATGAATCAGAAGTGTTTTATTGCCCAAGTGCACATATAGTATAAGACAGGCCAAGTTTAGCTGTAAAAGCCTCCACACTGATGCTAAAACCTGAAACACTATTATTTGTCACCCAAAACAAAGAAATGACAGCGTGATCATTTCATGCGAGTTATCCAAATCCAGAAAAATTGCTTTTTTTTTAACGAGATTTAGGGAAGACATCTAAGAACAAGATCAACACTTTTTCCAGTTAGCTTATTTACTCTTACTTTTTTTTCTCTATTTTGATATTTACCAAAAATGTTTGGAGAAAAATTAAGTGTCTTTTGTAACAGAACTTGAATTTAAAACCAACGTAGTTTCCCGCAGTGCAGATAGTTCTTCTGGTTTTAGACCTACAATTCAAGAAATGCTAGAAGGAGGTCACCTGCGATAAACAAGTTTAAATTCTGTTCCAATTCCTCGCCATGAATCATGGAGACATTCTAACACCTCAACAATGTAATGTAGGGATTAAATATGAAAGCAAACCTTTGTTCGAGCCCCAAGAACACTGGATCTGTTGACAAAACTTTACCAAATACAAATATTAAACAACCACATCATGGTTTAATATTTGTATTAGGCTGCCCATATACTAATACTTTACATTGTTTGTTACCAAAAATAGAAATCTAAATGGAACATGAACCTTGTACCAGGAGTTCTTGCGCATGTTCAGCCGTCCCATCCACATGTCTGACAGCAGGAACTGGGTGCAGGTATGAGCCACGAAGGGCCGTAGGTGGGAGGAGACAGCCAACTTCAGACAGGTGGAGTTGCTCCAGTTTTTTAGCTCGTAGGTAAGCAGCTTCATGGCCATGGTCTCATCCTGCCTGAACGACTCCTCCAGCAGGTCCACTGCTAATGTCCCAAACTCACTGAAATATGTCAGCACAGTTTGTTTAGTCCTTTACCTTTTACAAAGAAATGTATAGCTACCTGACATAAATCAAAGGCACAGCAAAACTTACTTTGAGTACTCCTTGAGCTCCTCTGAGGTGTCGTCCACCACGTCACTCTTCTTGGCCTCGTAGGCCATGGATCGGCAAAGCTTGCAGGCCACCAGTGCCTTTGCCATGTTCTCCTCGCCGTGCTGCCAGAAGAAGAGTGACATTTTCTGCCTCTTCAACAGCACAGCCCACACCAGCAGCTCATTGAAAGGATAGGGAAACCGTCGCGTCTCTGGGTCGTCTATATCCACAATCTCTTCTTTGCTTCTCTTTTTGTTCTGCTCGATGGAAGATTCAAGCTGAGAGGAGAGGGAAGCGGAGGTGAGAAGAGTAGAGGCAGACTGACTTAACTTTCCCCCCCATTTAACAGTGATGAAATGCAGTTATTTATCACTAGGCCTTTTACTTTTTAGGGATGGAACCGTGTTACAGTCTAATGGAAGCCTTGTTCCTTGTAAACAGTTACCTTCGGTTTGTATGGCTGTGCAGTTTTGATGAAGTGGTTGTGTCTCGTCTTCTCTTTTTTGTCAGCCTGCATGCTAAAAGACTCGTGACTTTTCCTCAAATGAGAACCAGGACCTGCAGAGTGGCGCCCCGACCTCTGTGCAGGACATGAATACATTTTCAGATTAGTTGATTTTACTCTGCTAACTTTGACTGTAGTTCATAATGCATTAAATAACAGTTTCAGGCCTCACATCAGTAATACAATGCATGCAATGTTTCTGCAGATAGTTTCTATTTTTTTTACTACATCCACAGGTTTTCACCAAAGTGCATCATACCACTTTAGATAAAGTTAAAACACAGGCATGAAAAAATACATTACAAAGACACTTGAGGAGTTGCAAAAGTTAAAACTTACCCTATTGTTGCCATGGAGATTGTTGTAAATGATTCGGAAGCGTTTCCTGGTGTAGTTGCACCTGTAAGTCCCGCCCATCAGGAACTCAATTACCAGGCCCACATCAATCAAAGTGATCTTGTAGTTTGGCGGCAGATGGCTCTGCAAGGAGGCACAGTGGTGCTGAATGAACAGACTCTGGTTCAACATCAACTGATAAACTATACTTTGCACACGGACTATACCTGTTTAACATCTCTAACCAGGTGGAGGAGAGTTGGGTTGTTGGGAAGTTGTTTCTAAAATTGAAGATAAAAAACATCTATGTATATATTGTTTACACACAGCCCATCTCTGTTACTCAGTGGTAGGTGTTTCATAATGTTACCGTGTTGTAGAGCTCCTCCAACCGACTGATTGTCAGGAATCGATGCATGCTCACGCCATTTTCTATGAGCAACTTGACAAAATCCACCCTGTCCATCACAAGTGCATCCAGCATTGCTTGCTCCAGAGAGCTCACCTTTACACACACACACACACACACACACACACACACACACACACACACACACACACACACACACACACACACACACACACACACACACACACACACACACACACACAAAAGATGTTGTTATGAACCATATTTCAATCGCAAATGATCGTTTATAAAACTAACACAGCGAGAGAAGACCAAAAATATCTCCATTACAAAAAAAACACACAAGCAACCAAATGAAATATCATCCATCCTCTCATTCACGCAAAAGCCAGGATTCCCCCAAGTTTAAAAATAAACATAAGCACTAAGGACAGCTTATAAAGGCATTTGTTATAGGGTTCATGTTACAGTCAAGACAAGCAGTATATGGCAGTCTGCCCGAGTCCAGTCCCCCAGCTCCTCAGACTGCAGATTGTGGTAAGCAGAGGTTCTGGAGGTCATTTTGGGCGAGTTCAACGAATTGGAGCCGATACTGAGATAAAATCAACATCCATGAACAAAAACATACATAGACAAGTAAACACGCATACGTACCAGGAGCTGCTGTCCGTACACAAACACGTGATTCTTGGCTATGTCTACCCGGTCCCAGGCCAGAGTCAGGACCAGCTGATCGAAGGCTGATGCATTTGTGCCTGAAATAAAGAGGTACAGCCGTGTGTAAATATCACAGACACATATATTAATTCCCAGGACAGTAAAGCCTTATTAACTGTGTATTTCCTGTTAGCCAGCTAGCAGGATTAGAGGGAGTTAGTAGAGCAGGGACAGAGCAGTAATACAGTCAATTACACACTAATACAGCAAGGCAGCAGATTAGACTACAAAGTGAATCAAAAGATTGAACTAGTACTAGTATTGAACTAGTTCAGATTTATTGTCCTCGAGGAACCATCCGAGTAAACTGATCATAATCACTGTACACAGAATTGATTGTGTGGCTGTCAAATCTGAAACTCAATTTGATTGGACTAAAATGACTATATTGAATATATTGAACTCCAGATAACCTGAGATCCAGTGGCGGGCCGTCAGGGCCTGCTAAGCCTTCTCTGCTGCCCTAAACAGAATCACACGCCGTTAAACAGCTGAGACTCAGACGGCACTGAAGCGCAGGTAAAAAATCCACGGCCCGCCACTGCTGAGATCTCAGGTAGTCTGTCTGCTTAAAAATCCACTCGTACAAAAGAGGATGTATTCAGCTTTAAACAACAGCAATGGCATTTCCTGTTACTCTTTCAAACTTCCCATTTAACATCCAGCCTGCTAAATTAATTGAATCACATTTGAAGAGAGAAAGATCTTAAAGCAGCACTCTGTATTCTTTAATAGGTCTGAGAGCTTTTGTACTCAAGGGTCCTTTTGAAGAACAGTTACTGTTTCACCAGGAAGACTGCACCTTAGGGAGACAAATATTTGCCTGGGTGGGCAATTTCAGTCAGTCTGTTTGTCAGAACCAGTTTTTGCAGACTATCAATCAGCTGCAGTCGCTCTCAAAGCCTTTGCTTTTGTCTAAATAAACTTGAATTACAAGAATTTCCGCGCCCACCTACATCCAGTGCAAAACACTTCTTTCAGGTTAACAATGTGTTCCATACTTGAGACGAAGAATGCCTTTGTTCACACAACGGCAGAGTTTAAAGAAAAATCATTAAGTGGGTATTTTTCTTCTTTTTATTCCAACTGCATTCATACAAAATACAAATAGGTACAGATCCCCTAATGAGTGTAGAGAAGAAGAGGAAGAAGAGTAAGACAGGCAGCTTGGTGACGGACAGTGTTGGAATAGGGAGGCTCTGTGAATGTGAGCAACATGATCTCCTCAGGAACACAAAGAGAAGGGCACACAGGGGGAACGCTGCTTTCAAAGCATATCTTCATCACAATGAAAACATTACAAAGTCTTGAAATCTTTATCTCCCAATGCCAACAAACTCAGCATATGAATAGACTGAATCAACTTCATGTGACTCAGTTCCTTTGTTAAAGAAGTTGAAGCAAAAAGGTCAGAGCCATCATCTACTAACCTTGGAGTAAAGCCCTCAGAATGGCTACGTCAATGTCCTGGTGCTCGTCGGAGCTGATGTGAAACACAGTGATCTGTTTTCCAAGAAACAAGATAGCATTTATCAACATGTTCCCACAGGCAATTGTCCAGATGTCAAGAGTTTGTGATATATCACTTTTTGAAAACTAACAGTGGGACCATCATATGTGGCTGCTCCATTTCCTCTTATTTCTCCAAAAGCTTTTGTTTGGTTTCCAGGAATTTTATTTTATTAATTAAATAATTAATCTGATCTCTGCATGTTACTCACTCATTTAAATGAGTAAATACATGAAAACAGAAAGATAAGTAGTGTAGAAAAACGATTTAAAAAATGTATTTATGAACGTACCAATTCTTTGCTTTTCATGCACTCCATCAGAGTCTGAAAGAGGTGGATGGCATCACTCTGGCTGAAGTTGAAGGTTTTCTTGATGGTTGCGATGATGTCAGTCTCCACTCCATCGGGGAGACTACTGTAGACGGTACAGTGCAAGATGGTTACGGTCAAACCCACACAGCTGTAAAACACTTAAAATATAGGTTTGATTCCAGCACAAGGTGCTTTGATCTCTGGGAAACACATTATGAGAATGTTTCCAACAGGATTCAAAGAGGAGTAATAAACTGCACCTAGACTCCGATGTATGCAGTGCATGTGAGGACAGTGATGTTCTTTATTTTGCCATTCCTTTGATGACACAGCACGTTGGTGGCTAATTTGCTAATTCCTTTTAATACCATGTTCTTTTGACGAGAAGCATGTATAAATTAGGGGATGAGGTGAATATTTCACGTTCATGGACAGACACATTTACATTGAAGACAGAATGTGGTCTTGTGCAATGGTCTCAACATTTTCCAGCACTATGTGCGAATTTCATTGGCTAATTAAGCCCGTCAGCAGATTACTTTTAACTGCACTCTGTCACAAGTTTAACCATTTTCAACTCCCTTATAACAGACTGGGTTGCGGCTGGGTTGTTAGAAATCCTTCTGGTACAGAAATAGATGAGCCACCAACGATGCTGCCATCAAAGGAATGGCAAAATAAGAAAATATAGAACGTCACTGTCTATGTCACAGTAGAGGATTCATCACTAACAGCATCATACTGCAAAACACTGGCTCAAACCTTGATTTGGATTAATTCTCTCTGGGTGATTTCTTAATTACTAATTAATTCTCCATTCATTCCTTTTTTTCCAGTCATCTGACCATTGGCAACATTAAAACAGTTTTTGGAAAGATTTAGCTTTGGCACGCCAACCACGACTGTCATTTTCTTTCCCCACCCGTGCGCGTGTGCGTGTGCGTGTGCGTGCATCCTACCCTCCCTCCTCAGTCTGCTTGTGGACGTAAGCCAAAATGTCAGCAGCACGGCCGGTCCCCTCACAGACCACCACTGGGACAGGAGGGCTTTCCTGAAGGTAGTCCAGCACAGTCAGGATCACATTGGGACCCCCCTCAAAGATCAGGGCCACAACGGGAACACCCTGACCAATTCCTACAAGAAGAAGGACGAAGACTGAGCTTAATGTTTTGGTTGATGTTACATTATTACGTTCAGCTTCAGTGTTATTCCCCTACTACAGCTCCACCCAAGTGACAGTTCATGAGAGGTTTAGATGATAATAGCCAGCTCACTGTTATCATCTAGTTTCCACCAGGCAAAAACAAACTGACTTCTTAATGATTACACCTTTTTTTCTTATCAGAAGGGTATTTAACGGTTACTTACTATTATAGGAATTGTAGTGGCCATTTGTCCCGTGAATCAAAGAAAAATAAACATAAATCAAAGAAAATAAATCAAAAAGCCACTGATGCACCGTAGGTTTGTAGATTACACAGCTAAAAGAATGCAGTGTCCATGCGGGAGTCTGGTTTTTCTGATATTTATTGCAACTTTATTGCAAAAAAGAAAGAAAAAAAAAAATCATAGGCCTACCCAGGCACATCCCGGTCCTGTACCCGCCTACTCGTTTAAGTAAACCCCAGGTGCCCATAGCATTACCCAATTAATACACCAATAACCAATTTAAAGACTAAGTAAACAACTACAAATATCAACTATCAAAAGAAAAAAACGTAATACATAAAAAAAAAATCTAACTTAAATAAGCAAACTACAATTAAACAATACTACTTGTGAATACAAATAACTTATAATATTCAATAAATAGCTCCTACAGGAATCAATGATTCCAAATAACCGCACAATGTTTTTTTCCTGTGATCTGTCTCAAGTTTTACCGGTTGCACCTCAACCCAAGACACATATTACTTCATTGGTGAAAAATCGATGTAAATTATTATTTGGATTTCTTTTGACCTACAAATTGTGATGTATGACTTTCAGAAATTAAACATCCTAACAGCTTATCTGACACCATCGGAATTACCCTGAATCAAAGTGGTATTCCCACCTCAGTATACATTCCACATACAGTATCTGCACTTATAGTATTTTGTACGCATAACCAGAGGTGTCAAGTAACGAAGTACAAATACTTCGTTACTTTACTTAAGTAGAAATTTTGGGTATCTATACTTTACTAGAGTATTTATTTTTCAGACAACTTTTTACTTCTACTCCTTACATTTTCACGCAAATATCTGTACTTTCTACAAAATAGCCTCGTTACTATTTCATTTTGGTTTGTTTTCATTCCGGCTTGTCATCGTTCAAAAACACACAAAAAAAAAACTCTCCGCCCCGTTGCGCACAGATACGTGCGCGCGCACAGATACGTGCGCGCGCACAGGTGAGCACTGAGCACACACACCAGCGGACAGAAAGTGAAGATGGCAACAGTAGCTCTCATGTGAGGAGCAACCGGAGTTGCTCCTCACACCGGAGCAGCTCTCTTTCACCTGGAGCAGCTCTCCTGCTCCAGGTGAAAGAGACAAAGTGCTTGTGTCTCCTACCAACAATGAGCTGCTGACTTCACATATTACAGAAGTACAAAGTACACGGATATAAAACTCAGTCATTAATAAATACATGGAGAAATGCCTGTACTTTCGGGTAAATGGTTACGGTACGCCGTCGCTTGCGCATGCGCGACGAGGAAAGCAGCTCACTGCTCCACTAATACTGATACAACCTGATGCTCACATATCTGCTGCACTCATTCTGTTTTGTTTGGCAAAAACAATTAAAAGCTTATTGTTTTCCACAATGAGCTATTTAGTAGTAACTAAATATTAGTTATTTTTTGCACAGATAGAACTTACACAAAACATTGTCTGATGGAGCAATCTGATTTACTTGAAAGTGATTGCAATTGTCTTTAATCTGTTACTTATAAAAGCACAGATGAGTCACAAAATTATGTTATTTACAGAAAAAGTTTGAGAACCACAGCTTTAAGTGTTTGTGTCGGTGTGCCCTTACATTACTTTTATACTTAGTTTTGAAATCAGTTTTGAAATCAGTACTTTTACACTTTTACTGAAGTAAAAAGCTTGAGTTGATACTTCAACTTTTACAGAAGTATTTTTTAACCCTAGTATCTATACTTCTACTTGAGTAATGAATGTGAATACTTTTGACACCTCTGCGCATAACATAGAATTTAAGTTTGTTTTTCTTGTAAGGGGGGACTCTATCAGCTTGGATTTGAGGCACTGGCACAAATTTAACATTTTGTACAACACAGTGTGGTGAACCTTTCTGGTGTATAACTTTGAACTCAAATTGGCAATTTTTTTCAACAATATCTTGCTTTAGTCAAGTTAAAGTTTTTCTTACGTGCGTGTATTCTTTGGAGGTTGATGTGCTTCTCCAGGTCCCGTCGCAGTTGGACCTCAGCGCCGTACTTGCCCACTGTCCCATCATCCACCAGGAGGAAATGGGAATGCAGATTGTTGAGAACATTTAGTTTGCTGAGAGGGTTCAGCAGTGTCTGGTACGGAGCGATAATCTGCAGTGTGAACAGGAGAGTTTAGTTAAGAAAGAGAATACAAATAACTTCTGTTTTTTAATAAAAACATTCAAATCTTTGACAAAATCCATTCCGCCATGAACAGACTCAAGATTAAATCAATTGAGAGGTTATTAAGTATCTAATAATATTGACAAAATATGAAGATCTTTTGAGATAATAACAAAGGAGATTGTAAAAGTTGTATCTTACGTCTCTGCCAATGAGATCGTTCCGGTTTTCAATGACTCCCCAGGGCGCGATCCCGATCGTGCAAATTTTCTTTGATGATCGTGAACAGTGTTCTTTGAGAGCGTCTCCCACATGCTTCGCCACACCTTTAAGAAGGATACATTAAACAAATCAATAAACTTTTTAACAAATATATTTTGGTATTAGTCCATGACAAGTACCATTTTGGTATAAGTCTCTGTCAAGTGTGCTAGATGGTGTAGATTCTATTAACCATACATGTTTAAAGAAAAACAGCCTGTTGCATGTTTAAAAAAAACAAACAGCCAAGACACTCTGGCTTCTGGGACCAAAATACCATATATGGGGCAAGTCCTCAACAAGTACATTAGTCCTGGGGTTGTTTGTGAACCACAATCCTCAGCCAATGGATCTCATGGATTCAGCAGTAATTTGTGATCCAGGAGACCATCCCAACTGGTCAGGCTGCCAGAGGCATTAGGAGTAATCACTGGTCTGGGTAATTGACCCTGTGAGTAATGATTTAAACACTATGATCAGACCACACCATCTTAACGCCGCGCTGTGGCTGCAGACACACCTCGGCCACGACACATAGCCAAATGACATGCTTAGAGCCCGGTATTACAACTTCTGCTACATCAGCATATCACCCTCTGATAGTGTGTATGTTTGTGCAGATTTGAGTACAATATAAGGGTGTTTGTGTGTTCCTATAAAGAATATGCAAGTAAGCAGGGGTGGAAAGTAAGACTTCCATGTCTATTCAATAACAATACCAATTCTTTATTACACTCAGGGAGCTTAACATTCACACGTTCGCTGTAATATTTTCCCATGATCTAAACGTTTGTTTGTTATGTTTCAGTCAAGACTAAAATATTCTCTCTCTGACTACAAACCTGTGTTGACCCCTCCGGTGAGGATCCAGGCCCCGGTGGTGACGGCGGCTTTGATGAGGCCCTTGCCCATCACTTGCTTGAGGCGCGGGTGCAGTTCAAAGTTCTGAACTCCTCCATGGACAGAGATGAGGATCTTGGGAAGCTCCATATGCCACTCCTTCAGCATCAGCCGCAGGATGCTCTCCGGCCGCGAGTCGTGGGACAAACGCACATACTGCCCACGTTTGCAAAGACACAAGAAAAGTATGTTCACGAGAATACACAAAGCAGAGAAAGCTAGCACAACAATGTTTGGTTGAATAATTCATAAATAATAAGTGTTACATGGATGTAAATAGTATTCACAATGAGTCATCGCACATCTACATTAAAGAAAACACCTTAAAATACTATTTCATATCCATATCACACTTTACATGAACAGCATGCCCTCCAGCAGAGAAGAATTTGCCATCCTACCTTGGCTCGGTACGAGTGAGACCCTCCCTGGAAATTGATGACACCATAGGCATCACTGGGGCTCGCCTCCGTGTGTTTTTCCACCGACCACTCCTCCAGCTCGGGCATGGACAGGTTGGAGTTTTCACCCAGCTTCACGTCCGAGTACTTCGTGGCCAAGCTGGCTGTAAAGCCAACATGCTGCCGCACCAGCCGTCCACAGCAGCATCTTGAAGGTGAAAATCATATTTCATTGATATAATAGTATACATGTGTGTGGGTCATCTGATGTTGCTTCTAATAAAATTGTATCTATGGTGTTCTTATGTGTTGGTATATTTTACCCATTAGTTTTGTGCTTTTATCATATGGATCTGTATTATTTGTTTAACGTATTAGGTGCTTTATAAGTGAGTAGCTTTACTATTTTGACTTCCTCTGTCTTTGTTTAAAATAGGGCATTAAGTATTATATGTGAATATTTACTGTTTACCTTTCCCTATTATCACTGAGATAGATAGATAGATAGATAGATAGATATAAAACATGTAAGAATGTGAAGCTTTGGAACTCAACATGAACATCCCAATCTCAAATTTCTTCCTTATAATACATCCCAGAAATATAACATGAAGAAAAAAAGAAAAACATTATCCTCACAAACAACCATGATAACAAGGTTTGATAGACTTTAAAGAGCTTCACTATTATTGGGGCTCTTCGATTTATTATTATTACAATTAATGACCAACTTAAGCTTTGTAGTTTTAACACCTCCTTTAAATACCTTAGGAGAGATTGTGCATCCTGACATAAAGCCAGCAGGTCAATTGTTTCCGTGAAATTACACTGTAAAAGGAATTTGCCTGCGTGCCTTTTCTGGTGTAAAGTAAGTGGTTAGCATAGATTCTCTCAGACTAATCCTGTCAGGTAACAAAGAAAGAAGGGAACAAAGATCAAACAAATACCTACCGGACTAGCTGTTGGCAAATCTGGCATCCTGGAAGGCATCTGGAAAGAATTTCACAGGAACATAATTACTCATTGATTTTAATTTGAATAAATACAAACCACCAAAATGTGGAGTACATTTGAAAAGACAAAGACATGTATAAAGGTCTGATCTCTCCTAGTGAGAACAAAGTTGGAAGGTTATCTGTCAGCTGGGCAGGTAGCCCAGATTGGCCTTTAACCAAGAGAGGGTTGTGAAACCTGCCAAGGGGACTCTCACTGTCATCACAGTCACATGCAGGCCGTTGGCCGTTTAAATGTGTCCATGTTCACTAACACCTTTGAATCATCTTTGAGCAGCAGCACGTACTGTAGTTAGCAAAGAAAATACAGTGGCAAATAATTGATGTAAAAGAAAACACAGGAGTAACCAAGTATCATTGTGAGTTTACAAGAAGAATGTTAGGAGGACTGTGATTTCTTGAAAGTGTAACTAAAAACGGAAAACACACACACACACACACACACACACACACACACACACAATTAACATTCTAATACAAAATAAATCAAGATAATTTTACAACCAAAATGTTAATTTCTTCTTTGCCTGTATCTTTATAGCTGGATGACTTGTATACCAGTGGCTGTATCTTTGAGCTATTTCGTGTGTGCTTCCCATGAACACGTGGTACATTGTGAATCAGTGGCCTGCATGCAAAGTCAATAAGAAGCCTTCTCCATACTAGTTTAACACGGCTTTGTAAGATTCCAGTAAGTCTGCAGGAAAATCCTGCTTCACGTGATTACACACACACACACACACACACACAAAATAATATTTTTTTACAATTTAAAACAAACAATAATAATTCAAATCTAACAGTAGACATGAATCCAATAACTCAAAAAAAGAAATCCAAACTTCCTAAAATAGCTGACAGATAAGGGAGAAAAAAAAAAATCCACTCCTAAGAAGATATAACGCACAGGCTCATCACTGGTCTTCCCCCTCACTTAACGCTGTAATTACAGTGACAGACTTATACATAAAAATTATGTGGAAACAGACTCATTTACTCTTTGGAGAGTAGTGGTTAGGGTTTGGGCCTACTTTAAACACAAACCGTACAATTACATGGTTTCTATGGTTATCAACACAAGGCACACTACAGTACCTCTAAGCACATACCTGTGGGGGTCCTTTGACACTGGAAGTATGTACACACATTCCCGCTTGGTGAAAGTGCTTTCTATCCAGGGTTTCTGGGACTGCGAAAAAAGAGAAACAGTTTCAAATTGTGAACAGTGGACTGATGTTCTTCATGTGTGTTCACAGCTTTATCACGTTTTCATTTGAATAATTAAATCTGGTAAAAGAGTGTAGCTATTGAGTGCTCCTACAAAGAGTGGCGACATTATATCCATTGTAGTTTCACAAAGAGAAAGAATGCAAGAAAAAATACATGGAGATAAATCAAAAGTGATAAACTGTCTGATTTCTCTGAAAATAATAGAACATCCTCCTAAAAGGGGGCTTGTAACCTCTTAATCCAGGATTTAGTCTCTGAAAATCAAAGGGATTAGAAATTGAAATAATACAAAAAAAATATATATATATAAAAAAAAAATTAGGATAACTTTAGTTCAGGAGGCACATCAGCCACAGGTGCCCGTCAATTGTATAAACCGCAATAAAATAATATAATTCTGCATCACTATTCCTTTAAAACAAGGATTTATGTCCCAGGAATTTTCAATTAAATGCCTCATGCCTTATTGTTCCCACCAGTACGGCTCAGAGCGATTAGCCCCATTAATCCCTCCAAGCACAAAAGAGGGAAACCTGCAAACACCGTCACCTGCTTCCCACCAAAGCGTTTCAACTATTCGTGAAACTCAAAACAGTATTACAACAACCAGGGATGGAAATGTTGTGAACCAAGCAGTTACCAGCAAGTCAGTCTCTGCTGGAGCAAATGATCCTCACTAGTCAACATTTCCATGTAGTTAGATATGTCTAAATTTCAATCATCATCGCTCCCAAAAGTCTCATCTCTAGTGCCAAGACTCCCATCCATAGTGACCCTGGTTCTCTGCCTACAACAAATGGTGGTTTTTACGGAAACATCTTCACCAACAGGTCATCCCACCGCTTAACCGGTGACACCGAGCCACTGAGCCTGTACCTGGATGTACTCCTCGTCATCTCGGTGTTTAAGGGCTTTGTACAGAAACATGCCAAGGCTCCTTCATGCATCTCCTGGACAAACCACAGTCGCCACAGCTTCCCCTGAGCACTGGATCATCGGCAACAAATCAGTTGCACTTCTCTCGGTCTCCGTCTCTCAAAAGAAGATTTCCATACGAGTCTCAAAGTCTACAGCGATGCCGTTACCAGACAGATTGACCTGAGTTAAAAGCTGAGTAATCAGTGAGAGGTGGCAGCCTCCAAAACTCCATCCACGGTTAATCTGTAAGAAGCCACTCGGGGGACGGATGAATGTGTCTGAGACCAACTAGATATTATACTTAGACTGGGGAGAAAGAGACGAGGGAGGCGGGGGTGTGGGAGAGGATTAGTGGATGGGCAGAGGCCTCAATGATATATACCTAGTTGTCTACTGAGGACACACCACCAACTGTGACTAATGCACTACACACAAAACCTCTCCCAACAACACAGGCCCTGCACTTCTTTTGAAACTCATTTCCAAAAGAACATAAAAAAAACAAATAAAAAAAAACTAATCCCTACTCAAAACTGTGGGCAGCAAACTAAAGTTTACCCTGTGAACTAAAGAAACATGGAACCCAAAGCATGGGTTCATACAACGGTGTCTTTGCTATTCAGACCGAGTCTTTCCTACGGAAGAAATCTGCAAGAGGCGTGTCCACACGAACCAATCCTGATAGATGACCCATTTTTCTTCTTACAACATGTACGAGTTGGATTGAGTTCAACAAAGTTTGCTTTAATAATGTAAATAGCACATTGAAACACCAAATCTTAAAGAACACCATAGGAAAAATTAATGCAGTAGTTTGGTATCAAAACTGATTTCTGCCAGAATTGAATTTTCAGCAATTTGATGGCGAGCACTTCTGTTCAGGAAACTCCTTTTTTCAAAAGGTCTGGGGATCACCTGTTACATCGATGTTTTTCTTCTTTCCCTGACTATGACCTTGACTACATAATGACTATTTTAACAGAGACCAAAAGAAAATACAACTCAGACACCAAAAGTAATATTTACATTTAAAATAGCTTTGGCCCCAAAAGAAGAACAGATAAATGATTAAAACCTATGTTTAGTCATGAGGCTGTGATTATCCCAGAGGTCACAACAGGTCAATTTATACGGTGATGTAAAGTTTCAGAAAATGGTCTCACTATGTGAAATGGACAATATGGGGACAAACATCATTACACATTAATACAATTAGGCTCATTGGAGCAACAAGAGTCTTAGTTTTCCAATGAATGCAATTCCAGGACTGTTTAGGGACCAGTGTGCAGAAATGATTTTTAGAATAGGCGAAAATAACACATTTATACTGCATGCAAAACAACTTGTTTTTGCCCCAAACTGCATGGCAGTAGTGGCATGTTTGCAAAGGGGAGACTGCTGGGTTTCCATGGAATCCATTTAGATATATTGAGATGAGAGAAGAAACAGCCTCCATGGATATGGCCTTGCCAGTTTTTCCCTCGTCTAAATTTAGCTTTAGCCACCTTCCAGGCAAGCTAGCATGAAATAGATACCCCTGGGAGTATGTGAAGGCACTCCATGGGGTACGTGAGATTTAAAGAAAATATATGTAAAAGTAACATGCATTAAAAAATCCTTTAAAATGTGTTATTTAATAAATATAAGTGTAAGTTAATAAACATCATTTTATATATTCTATATTAAATTAGACACTGATGGCACAGCGCTGTGTATTACATCTTTTTTTCAACCAAAAATGCTTTACGTTAGTCTAAAACATATTTTACATGGAGTACATCACTGAAAAAAGGTTGAGAACTGCCTTAGGTTACCTTCACTCTTGAATGTTTTAATAGTGGTTCTCCGACGATTGGCAATAGTTATCGGCGTCCAAAAAATTTGATCGGGGCATCTCTAAAAAAAGTTAAACCTGCTCCCATTTTTGTTTTGCATTATGATCCATAACTCAAACCGTGATATGAGCCGAACCGTGAGTTTTAAGTTGCGTTACACCTCCATAAAGCTGTTTATACATTTTACTCTGTAGCCTGCCTCACATTGTGAGTTGCCCTTTGTTATGATCACATGCTGCCCTGTAATTGTACACTACAGGTCGTTGGCTCTCCAGTGCCCCCTTGTTCATTGACTTAGTGACCTAATCAGTGGCTGTCCTGCACTGTGGAAGAATGTTTTCAACAAAACCTCTGGTGTCGTTGTCTCTATCAAACAAAGTGTTAATGCGGCAGATGAAGCAGGACTGTGCTCTGCAAACCTGTAACCATGGTACCTGAGAATGTCATGCGAGAAAATAATTGAATACTTCAAGAGCCCCTGCCAAAAACACACGTACACACTCCACTTCCTCGCTCCCTCCCTCTTCCTCTCTGAGCTACAGTTTTTATGATTACGGAAATATAACCCAGCCCTTTTCCAACTCCCTGGGTTCAACAATGTAGGATGCTCAAAGTTTTGTTGATGGGCAATTATGTTTGGTCATGTGTGTGTGGTCAAGTTCATCTGCACCAACATGTGTTTATGGAAGTGAATGTATCAGAGACACAACAATCTGACTCTGAGACACACACACACACACACACACACACACACACACACACACACACACACACACACACACACACACACACACACACACACACACACACACACACACACACACACACACTTTTCCCAACAATGTAACGGGGCTGGCTGGTCGACCCATCGTTCCTCTGGCCCTGCCTGACGTAATACGGGTGAGATAACATCTGGCTTGGCAATTCTATTACCCATTAGCAAGAGTGGAGGATGTCGGGTCAGCACTTAAACGTGAGCAGGAGCCAAAGAGAAGCTTGGTTCTCAGAGAACCAACAGAAGCTGTTTTTCCTATTTATTTTGAGAACGTTTAGTGGAGTTAAGGACACACAGATGAAGTAAAAGGAAAAAAATATACTTATTTAACTTAAAATAGAGGACGAAGACACCAACTAGTAAAAAGAAATTAAAGTGTAAGTAAAATAAGAGTAAGCATCACCTTTGATACATATTTGAGTATATATTTTCATAACAAGCATTTCAAGTGAACCACTAGTATATAACTATAGTTAAAAGCATGGACACAGAACTAGGGCAACCTCCACGGTACAGTGAACTCCTGTCATGAGTTTTTCCAAGCCATAACCTTAATTCCTCACCGCTGTTTCTCTTCGCATTAAGTCACATCACAGGCGAACTGCAGTTGTACCGCACAACCCCCAGAGGCACTAAAAGTCTAGATATACACACAGACATTATACATTTTGGGATTAGTAGATTATCTAAAGAAAATGTATCTGCAATCATTTTCATAATCAATTAATAATTGAAAAAAAAAAACAGTTATTCCAGTTTTTCTTTTTTATGTGAATAATTGCTGGTTTCTCAATTTCATCAGACAGTAAATTGAATATCTGACTGTTGGATGGACAAAACAAGGCAATTGAAGATGTCATCTTGGGTTTTAGTAAATTGAGGTGGAAAGATTTCATTATTTTCTGGTATAGATCAAACAATTAATTGAGAAAGTAAATGGTAGATAGTAAATAGTTTGTTGTAGCGCATACAATTTACAGAAAAGCAAAGTATACCAACACATATGCTGGTATCAGTCTCTTGGGAGGACCAAGTTAAATCACACGTAATTTGAGACCAACGATCCAAAGTAAAGTCTTTCTTGTGTCGGAGCAGGTCTCAAGTCAACGTGACCTAAACAAACTGGAAGTCACAACTCAGGTCTCTGAATAAAGACCATTCACACTGATAACATGGCAGTTGTTTTAACATTTCCTTTCAAAGCTGTTTCAATAGTTTTGTAAATGGCCCACACTGTGTTTCAATGGAACCTTTATTTGACAAAATGGCTGTGCTACAACTACAAAACATCACAACAGGCAAGTCGAAATCAGATTTTAAGTCCTGATTTTGGTGACCTGGCTCATATTCAAGTCTCAGTTTCAGCTTTAGTCATACAACCAGTACTAATACATCTTTTTTTAATCGGGCCAAGGCAGGCTCAAAATAGGCCTTTATAATAGCTTCATTAAAAAGAGAATATACAGTGCGTGCGCGTGTGTGTGTGTGTGTGTGTGTATATATATATATATATACACACACACACACACACACACACACACACACACACACACACATATAGACACACACACACAATTTCTCGCATGGAATAGCCTTCATTTCTAAAGAACAAGAATAGACTGGCGAGTTTCACATGAAAGTTCTCTTTTTCTGGCCATTTTGAGAGTGTAATGGAACCCACAAATGTGATGCTCCAGATACTCAACTAGCTCAAAGGAAGGCCAGTTGTATAGCTTCACTAACCAGCATAACTGTTTTAAGCTATGCTAACATAATTGCACAAGGGTTTTCTAATCATCCATTAGTCTTCTATGCGATGAGCAAACACAATGTACCTTTAGAACACTGGAGTGATAGTTGCTGGAAATGGGCCTCTATACACGTATGTAGATATTTCATTAAAAACCAGATGTTTCCACCTAAAATAGTCATTTACCACATTAACAATGTATAGTGTATTTCTGATTAATTTAATGTTATCTTCATTGAAAAAAAACAGTGCTTTTCTTTGAAAAATAAGGACATTTCTAAGTGACCCCAAACTTTTGAACGGTAGGGTATATATAAATAAATAAATGAATAACAGTGTGACACATGTTAAACACAGATCGGCCTTACTGATCATATCAATCTGCAATTATTGCCAAATCTCAGTTGTTTTGACATCTAATCCTACAAATGACTGTTAAATGGAGGGAAACGGTATATCATAACTGCCGGATAAGAAGGAAATTGGTATCAAAATGTAGTGGCTGCAATAAAGACAGAAAGTCAGCTCATACAGTCATGAGGCCAAAATGTGACCAACTCTCACCATTGTGCCCCGTAGGCACAGCTCTGAAAGACTACACAGCATGCGCTGATACCATGCTGGCATGCCACCCTGAGTCTTAGCTCCAAGCAGCTGTATAACCTAATAATGTAAAGCATGTGATTGCTATTCCGCTCCACATCTGGAGCTCATGGTTATGTGAGCCTATGAAAACCCAGGTTATACCAGTCTCAGCACAGGCGATAGCAGCAGCAGCTCCAAGTCACTGCTTCTAAACCTCTTTGCTTAAATAACAGAGAGGGACCTTCTATGAGAGTGAACAAAATAAAATACCAAACCTCTCTGTGTACATTAAATAATAATTAACTGCAGCATAAGATATATTAAGTTGTATTCCCTCCTGTGTTTTATGGGTAGTACAAAGCTACAGCTCTGCAGAGTGAGGGGAAGCAGTGGGGAGGGATCAGCTGGATAAAATCTACAGGAGAGCACTCCATTCATAAAATCAACAAACTGATACTGTGACTTTTTTTATTTTATTTTTTAAACCAATCCAGAGCCACTGGAAAAACGTTATCGGTCATCTTCAAATGGGCTTGTGTGTGTGTGCGTGTGTGTGTGTTGCAAATGGATTAGAGCGTAAGATAACAGAGGTCAGAGAGGCATGCCACAGTCACTCTACAGGCTAAAACACGCAAGCAGTCACACACACACACACACACACACACACACACACACACACACACACACACACACACACACACACACACACACACACACACACACACACAGCTAGAATCTATTCTGGAGCACAACAAAGTGATGCAAGACCATTTTCTACCGACTCAGAGCGCTAAAGCCCGAGCTGATGACCAGTTCAACCATCCACTTTTACGTAAGAGAGACTGTGACTTGCAATAATAAAGCTCTAGTACCGATTGTTGATATAGATTAAATCAAGCTGGCTGCTCTGATGACCAGGATGACCGGGATTGATGCATCAGCATTAGTTCATGAGACTGCTTTCAGACTGCTCAGAGCAGCAGCACAGAAGTTTCAATCATGTAAGCTGGGGCATGTGACCGGCTCGGTCCAGCACTGTGGGAAATAAGACAGTTTTGCAGTGAGGCAAAAAAGCAATGGCTGCTCAGCTCAAAAAGATATAGGCTAGAGATTAGAGATCATCTGTAATATTTCTTCATGTTACATGCCACAACATAGTGAGGCTAAATGCCGAATGTAAATGTGTGCAGCTGCTTGACCATCGCATCCACATTATATATTGTATTTATTGTTTAACGCTGTGAGTTCGTCTTTCGAAAAGCTCTACCTAAAGTGCCAATAATAAAATCTAAAATAAAGTTGGGTGATATGATATAAATGTGCCTCCTGTCAGAGACACATTTTATACCATCTCGGGGTGTTTGAGACCATTGTGGGCAATGGTGCAAATGAATGAGCAGGACTGATGGATTGATCAATTTGATGAAGAACTGTTATTTGTCAGGTATTCCCATCTGGTTATTTGATCCACAATTGATTATCTAGAAGATGTGCTATATGACAACATGATAAATATAATTATCTCAAACGACATAACATGGTAAAGGTTTGATCCACGCTGCTCTCTACTAATCTGAACTCCCCTCACTTTGGTAATATCCCTGTACTAGTGATAAGTGTGATGTGTTATAACAACAATAATGACTCGCAACGTTGTCTACATGTCATCTCTTTCCAGTCACCCTGAGCTCTTCTGCTCGACCAGACTAGACTAGAGGAGGCCTGAAGAGGAAAAGTTGCAAACAAACACAAACGTTGAGACAACGTCTGAAGCGGGACTAAAACATTCATGAGTCACGAGTAGGCGTCCAGGTCTCACAAATGGTTTGAGCACATAAACGCACTATTTAAACACGACTCAACTTTCAGTTTAAACGGACTTGGCAGCCGCTCGAGGCGGCATTGACTTGTTACTGGCAGTGACAGCATGTCTTGTCCGACATCTGGTAGAAATGTGGCTCAAAACCAGTGCCAGCTGCTCTGAGGTTCACCCTACTGTCCGGTTTTCTGCGTCGTTTAACGGGAAAATAACCCATTGCTAACGCTGGCCACCGGAGAGCTTCCGGGGAGCTAGTTAGCTTCGGTTAAGTACCTAGCATTTAGCTCGCGAGCTAGCTTATACAGCTCGCGAGCGTTACGGGTGTGATTTCGGGGTATATTCCTGCTAGACAGCGTGTCACCTTGTTCCCGTTCCCCCATTACGTGGAAATCACGGTGTTTTAGGGGTACGGTCGGACAGTGGTCTCGGCTGACGGCTGGGTGGCTGACAGGCAGCATGTATGGGGGTGTGGGGGGACCTGCCACTCAAAACCGCCGATCGGTCACGACGGGACTCAAGCGCCAATTTGACAACACTATAAAACCCAGAGGAATGTTCAGTCGAGCACTACGATCGGATCACGTACCATTCTCTTCACCGTTGAGACTCAGGAAGAGCTGCGTCGTGGCTTTTATCCATCTATCGGCGGTGCTCTCGGTTAGCCTTGGAAGGAAAGCCCAGTGGACGTTGGAGAGATCCGCTTCGGCTGCAGCTCCAACGGAAGGTTGCTTTTTCATAATTGTGCGACTCCAGACTGACGCTGCATGACGACCCGGCTGACTCAGCCAGCACACGGTCACGTGCCCGAGGCGGAGCCAGCGGCCACATGTGCGCTTTGTTTTAGTTCCTGATAATGACTAACAGCCAGCGAAAAAAAATAAAAATACATTGTTTTAATTCCCCTCGTCCTGTCTCACTTGTTTAAAAGCCTGTCTGACTGATAATATGGCGACACAGCCGCTACGAGATTATGAACGGCTCTACAATAGCAACGCACGGTTCCTATTTATTATAAGGTACCCTTTCTTAAATACTTATATTACTAATTACTTTATTAATGGATAACACATAACATAGCCTAACGCCAGTGATTTATAAATCAGTCAGAAGTCATTTAGAAAAACAACGTTGTGGGTGGTGTTAATCCCCATCCACTTTATTTATGTTTTACAACTCTTTAATTCAGCAAGACCACCTCCTATAGACCCTTCCCCTCCTATGAAAGTTTTGCAGATTTAGACCGAAATCCAAGTAATATATTACAACTTTTACATTTGCAGACTTATTTTTTAATAAATATCCTTTATTATTGATTTATTTGCAAATATAACTGCAGACTTTAGGACCTGATTGCATTTATAACATGCGTTATTCAAGCAGATAACAACCGGACAAGCACCTATAAGTATGTTTAACCTCGTTAACTAATAACTACTCGTTATAAATTACTTCTAACTGATGAAGCCTTCACAAATTAACCATTAACATGATATCAGTCACGAATTAGTCATGTCACAAAGGAGATATTGGTTAGTAATTGGAATAAAGAAAATGTCTACAGAATGCCATAGCTGTCAGTTTAGTCTCCCTTTCCTCTTGTTATAAAAGTACAAACATGCATTTGATTGATGATTAAAAAAAAAACTATTATAACACAACTGCATGATTAACAGTGCATCAAACTATAATATGATTAAGTGGCAAAAGACTCCAAAACACAAACAATATGTGCGTTATAAACACACCAACAAAGACTGGGTAGCCTGGTTGGCCATTTTACATTCAACATATTTATAACAAATATTTAAAAAACAGTTTTCAATGGGCTCCTTAGGCTCCAGTGTTAATTATTAACTATTTCAGCCATGACATTGTACCAACTGTTGTATCCAGTGTGGCAACTGCCTTTGTTGCAGAATTAATTAAAATGATGTAATTTAAAGAGCCTATAGATTGATGTTTGGCCCCCGGCTACCTCATAGAACATAAAGGGCCCCATAAGTCGTTTAATAAACCGTCTTTCCTCTCAGTTCGTACACTTAATTACAGCTTGTGTGTCCCAAAGTATCCATGTGGAAGTGTCAACAAGGAACCAAATACACATACAACATTAAATACAAGTTCACTTTAATATAAGGCGATGAAAGAAATCACATCATACAAACACAGAAACAGTTATCAAAAATGTATCAATGTGGCTACAAGTAATTTAAAACCTACCCCACCCCTGATGAAACAACTGTCAAGCTGAATATTATAAAGTGCTTCCTCATTTTGTTGTATGCAATCATCACCAAGGCAAAGTCATTACGTTAGCCTAACAAACCTTTCAGGCACTAAACAAGCCAACACAATAGTTATTAACCTTCTAGCCAGTTGCAACAGACAAATTAACCCTTACTGCTTCAAGAACCTGTTGATCAATAACATGTGATCCCTTGCTTTGCAAATGTAAATATTAAAAAGTAAAAATAAAGCATCCAGCAGTAAGATCCATCCTCAACACTGTAAGTCAGCATGTGTCTCCTTCTACGGAGCAGTCAGTTCTTGCCTCTAAAGAAAAGAGAAAAGGAATAATTAATATAGTTTTGGGTTTACCAAATACAATTGACAGACACAGATTTTAGGAAGTTTAATTGGCAATGCGCACTGCATATACAATAACAGACGGGCCGCACATTCTACATATAGCAAGCCACAGAGATAACATATCCTGATCCTAATAACGGCTAGCAACATGCAACATGGACACGTAGGTCACTGCATGAAGGATGGAGTGATGCAAGTATTAATTCCCGCTGGTTGGAAAAGATGTATGAATGGAGAGAGAGAATGATAAAATCAAACTGCAGAAATAAAGAGATGAAGTTAATGGTATTCCAGGGCCATGGCGTTAACACAAGGTGCGTTGCTGAGAAGCTCTTCAGACATTTCTGATTATTTCCAATCAACTAGAGACACCTAGTGGTGCGTTAATGCAAAACAATGTACTGTCCAAAGGTAGGTCCTCCAAGTTCTTTGTATTTTAAAAAGGCATACCATCTGTTGTGTCTTTAAATATCACATTGACCCTGGAAATCAGGGGTTAAAATGTCCAAAGAAAAAGATAAAAGGGGCCAAAAGAAGCCAAAAGAAGCCAAAAGAAGCCCCTAAGAAAAGATTAAGGCACTGCAGTCAGCTAGACTATAACATGTCATGAGAGATGGAGGGTGAGGTCTGGGGTTAAGGGAAGCAAACCTGGCAGCAAAGGCTCCCTTGACGAGTCCAAGACCTGTCGAAGATGAAGCCAGGTCAGAATTGCATCTCGTTCCTGCCCCTTTGTTATCGCTCACATAAAAAGACGAGCATATAATATAATATAACAGATTCTGCTGATTTGTATAGAGAATTCCTACATTTTATATAATGTCACTGCAGGGGATTCTGGATCAATTCCCAAACACATCTAACATTCATAACATGTCCTTCCCTCATTGTGGGAGACATCACCAAATAGTAATGAATGGGTGTGACACACACCGTCACAGCACAGGCCAGGCTAAGGAGCATGTAAAAGATGTAAAACAGATGTCTTTCCATTGCCGATTACATTTGGTTCTTCAAAGAAAGCACAATATGCTGGAATAGTCGCTCAATACACTACAAGTAGGTGGACTCACAAGCCTGAATTACGGTAAGTGCAATGACAGTGTAGTGATGCTGTTGCGTTTACTCAGAACCTGAAGCTGCAGAGAGCTGAGCTGATGTAAAATTAAGGTTAGATTAAAAAAGGGGCAATTAGTGATAAAAAAACAAAACATACTTCACATTAAAAACTGCCACTTCTATTATTCTTCTATTAACCGTTTTACTGTTTTGTTTAAAACTAAAGCAGATAGGAAAAAAAAATCTTGCTCTGCAAAAAGTCGGCAACAATGAAACCGCAAACCCTGAGAGCAGACCAGGAAATGGCTGAACAGCCATTTATTATGTTGTGCACAGGCAGCTCGGTATTGAAACTTGTACGCCTTGTTTGTATAAGTAAATCTTAACAATATCCTCCTTGTGACTAGCAGTGAGCATAGGTCTTGGCAATAAGCCTCGCTGTGTACTTCAGTCTTTGCAATAGTGCCGTCTGTGTTGACTTTAGTTTCATGAACTGGTGGTGAAAAACATGTCACAGATAAAAGAAGAGTGAAGTTCTTTAGAACTACACTGAAACATGTATGAACACAGGAAGTACCAACAGGAAGTGCCACTGTGACAAAACTGTATAGAATCACTTTAAACTCTCTCTCACCAGTCCTCTCACCTCATAGGTGGTTCCTGCCCAGAACTGCTTCATCTCTCCCCTGCACCCAGCCACCACGGCGGAGGTTATCAGGGTAAAGGGGACCAGGTAGAGAAGTGCGGGCTGACCCATCCCCGACAGCAGCATCACAGCAAATGTCACTATCATTCCCAGCAGATAGGCTGGAATGAGAGACGGACAAATACAAACACAGAAGGAGGCAGATCAAATTAACCTGAAACTTGCCATGCAGAAATATTAAAAAGACACTCACAAAATATCATCTGATATCAAATATTTCCACACTGATGAATAGGCAAATTAAATCAAATACACTCTAAAATGTATGGAGTTCAGCAAGAAGAGTGTGCAGTCGAGCAGTAAAGAGCAGCACAGCTAATATTATAACAGGGAATATATCAAAACAAATCAAAAGCACTGTATCCTATAATGTGATGATGATATACTTTACACTTATCCTTACAGTATTCAACAAATAATTAATACAATTATAGTTGAACTGTGATGTACCTGTGCAGCAGCAGACAAAGTAGATCTTCTTGCTGCTGTTGATCCAAACATCAAATCTGCTGCAGTAGGCCACCAGGAGACCTGTTGGACCAATGAGGATGCAGAGGTTGAGTGATCCATCACACTATAAATGCTTAACTTTATTTATTGTTTCTCCGCTCAGAAGCAATGTGCATAAAGAATAATATACAAAACAAAAGAAAGTAATAATAATAACTAATGCAGAACTTTCCGCTTCATACTTTTAATATGTACGCATATTTTTTTTTCTTTTAGAGGAGGGTTCTGCTCATGAGAATCTATCTTGAGACCACACATTTACAACCCCCATCCCTTCCCACCAAACTCAGGATGTAGCATTGAGAAAGGAGTCGGTGGTTAACAAGTTAAGCCTTACTTTCTCAGAGGGAGCCTGGGGTTCAGCGGGGATCTGCACCATGTTACATTGCGTCTACGACATTGTATTTTTGCTTTTTTTTTTTAATTAAAGATAGTTGGTTTTGGTACTTTTAAAGCAAAAAGAAAGCAACACATGAGAGCTGGGCCACACTGCCGGTGTGAACTTTACACATCATATATGAAGTTTTCCTTAATTTTCCTCTATGGGTTTATATACTCTAGTTAAACTGAGAGCAGCCACTGCTGTGTACCAGGGATAGTTTAAACACCGACCGTGACACTTTAACCTCACCTGGAACAATGATATCTCCATAACCCAGAATGGAGAACTGCATCCCACACAGGTTCTGAGCCAGATCTGACAAGCGTGGGACACGCATGACTACTGGCAGCTGAGAAGAAAAACACATTTTATATGTTAATAAAGAGGTGTGACTCTCTACTTAATATTAGTTTCTCAAAGCAGCAATTTGGTGTGCCCCGATTCCCTGATTCAGCTTGAGCAGAACTGCTGTGTTCAAAATACAAATCAAGTGACTTTTCAACACACAGCACCTGACAATCATGTGAGAGTCTGCCATATGTGGGTCTTTCCTTCACTTCCCATTTGTAAAGTAGTAAAGTAGTAAAGTAAAAGCATTTTGTATATCTCACAAAAACATTATTTTCATGAAAAGGAGGATAACAGCCAAGAATGTAATAAACATTATAGATTAGATCACATTAGGCTTGGAAGGGCTGAATGGGTCTATGTCCATGTGTCAGGTCATGTGTGTTTGTAGTTGAAAGAAAACTAAACTCAATCCCCAAACTAATCACCAATCAGGGGCTCCATCTTTCTCAGATCGGTTGCCTGTTCCAAAAGAATAGATTGACCTCTGGTGGCACGTTTTGTGTACTGCATATTTTACATCAATGCAGCATTATAAAAAGTGGAGAATCTGTATTTATGACAATCCATGTGTGCATAAAGAATAATATACAAAAACAAAAAAAGGCTTTCCGCTTCATACTTTTAATCGCATCGTTTTTTCTTTTAAAAAGGAGGGTTCTGCTCATGAGAATCTATCTTGAGACTACACATCTATAACCAATCCCTTCCCACCAAACTCAGGATGTAACATTAAGAAAAGTAGATGGTGTTTAACAAGTAAAGCCTTACTTTCTCAGAGGGAGCCTGGGGTTCAGCGGGGATCTGCACCATGTTACCTTGCGTCTACGACAGAGCCCACCCAACCCCAACGCACAGTTAGTCAATCAGTCTATCATGCCTCATTGGGCGTAAACAACAAGCAGTGCAGATCAGCCAGGATGTTAATAAAGCCAGAACAAAGTTGAAGGGGAATTTCACCAAACTCAGGTTTTAGATTGATGTCCAGGACTTGGGTGATAAAACTCCTGCACACTGCTCTTCTTGAACACACACATTCACTCCTCCAATTTAAGTCATTCATGGAACAATGTTTCTTCAGTCTCACAATAAAGTGAACAATTTTGGGTTAGTAGAACGCAAAAACAATCCTTGGTCAGAATAACGTTTAAAAAAGAAATGTTTTGTGTTTCCCACACATACAAAGCATATCTTTCTGTAATAATTGAAGATATTTAAACTAATGTACAAAAATAGGCTTTCCGTTAATTTTATGTTATTTTATAAAAATCGAGAGATTGGCATTCATGCTTTTTAGTCACCCATCGCTAATTATGCTGTATTGTGAACAACAAATATTTGTTGCAATCAGCAGGAGAGCTAGTTAACTAATGAAAACAATGAGAAGACTGAATGTGGAATCTGAGAATTTTATTTGGTGAAGTTCCCCTTGAAGGACGAAGCAATGCAGGAGGACTCACCTTCTCTCCGGATGCATCCGGGCCCAGGGCAACCTGCACCATAATGCTAACTCCATTCTGTCGACAGAGAAGAGACGGCAAGCATTCATATTATGTTTCTCGTCCAATTGTAAAACAGCCAGGCATCACACTAAAACACTTGAGCTGCAAAAACATCTCTGGCTCAATGGTAATAGGTGTCAGTGTGTGGTGGTGAAATATGGGACAACATATAATCTGAAAAATACAGAGGAATGGCATCATAAACTGATATCAGTGGCAGTATGTGAAAACCCCTACTGCTCCAGCTCTGAGAAAATTCAACAAATGAAATACATATACTCATACCTTGGTGAAGAAAGGAGTAATGAAAACGAAGAAGACGTCATACACAAGCAGGAGGCTCAGCAGAATCACACAGATCTATGCCATTATGGGGGAAAGAAAGTATCAAAGATTGATTCCAGAACTGAGAAAAACATATATTTTAACATGTCAACACTGCTTTATCAGCACAATACATATTACAAATATACTTCAATGATTATTAATCAGAGTACAAACACAAATTATGATTAACAAAATTGAGATTAAGATAAAATGATGAAAGAAGAGAATGTGATCAAGATACCTTGAAGTTGGACAGTGATATAGTCTTCATGAAGTTGAGGCAGAAAGCAATGCCAAGGAGGTCCTGCAAGATCCAGATCCATCTGTAGAGACAAAAACAAATCTTTGACCTGGTGTTTTAACTTAAGCATTTGAGTTTTTAACTTGAACAAGAACAGTCCAGCTCTACTTGAGGATACAACGCAAAAAAAAGAAATGCATCGAGTTACACCCATTTAAAAATAACAACCTGCTAAAGTAAATTCTGATAAAATCATGACACAAAGCCGAGAGCAACATTAATGAATAAAATGTTTGATTTTGAAGCCATGTGTTTGATAGTTTACCAAGAGACTTTGGCTTTAAATGGTTTTTGCCTTTCACTCAGACGTAGCTGTCTGAATAAGATCAAAACAGCAACACAAACAAGTCATGTTAAGGACATTCTGACAGGTAGGCTGAAAATGATCACTATTTTAGGAACACTGCTACAATGAGACACTAACTGCAATAACGTGCTAACATTATAATCAAATTGAACATGCGAGTGAGGTTATTATTTAGCATAATTAACATGTAATAAGAAAATATTTACTGAAACTCAAGACAAGAAAATATGTTTTCATCAATACTTTAATTCACACAGCAACAGGCTGCTACAATTATTCAGTTATTGCATTCACAAGTAGATGTCACCATTCCAACCTTCAGACATTATGTCTTTTACACCATGGAAATAAAAAAGCCCTACAGTCACCTTTCTGGTGAGTTTAACAATAAGCTATAAAGAAACTTTAAAAACTAACACTGACTTGAGAGATGCAGTTGAGAAAAGCACTGCTGCTGCAATGCAAGTGTTTACCAGATCATTTTAACCAATAAGCATTTCCTGCTCCACCACCACCCCAGTCCTCTGTGACGGTGGCACAGCTGTGTCCGAGTGTGTTATGGGTGTATGGGTGTGTGTGCATGTGCGTATGTGTCCCCTCACAGTACCTGTCTTCATTTCTGTAGACACCCCAGACCACAGCAATGGCAATACACACAGAAGCCAGGATGAGAGACCTCACAGAGAAGTTGTAATTCCGGATGGAGAAGCTAGAAAAAGACACATAAATAAAGATAAATAAAGACTTTCAGCAGTTGAGGCTTGTCTGCCAGGATGTGATTGTGTGTTTTTAAAGAGTGATGCTCATACCTCCCAGTGGCACAACCAATTTTTTCCATCACTGCATCTAGACAGCCGAACAGTGCAGAGGCAGACGCCAGGCAGAATATAGCAATAATGACGTAAACTGGGGGAAGAAGAAACACAGACCACAATAACCAAACTCCAGATATAATCACTCCTTCCAGTGCTTGAAGTGGGCCGATACCCACGGGTACACAGTACTGGCACTTCTACGGTTTAACTCTTTGTTGTTTACAGAGTATGATTTTACAGGGCAAACATTTCCAGCAGAATTAAATGTTCAAAGGAAAACTGGTATATGTGTAATTAACAAAATAAATATTGAAGTATAACATGTTTTATCTTTAAGCCTTTTGGGCGTTATCTATAAAATGATCCATGATGTACAATTGCATAGTTTTAAGTCAAAACCTTTCAAATTTTCTTGGGGGAGGACTCCCAAACCCAATATCTCCTTGTATCTTTTTAGTCAGTTATTAATATGAATGCATCTCTTGATCCTGCTGCATAATATGTACGAGCATCTTCACAGGGACATTGCTTCTAAAACCTGAATCAATAGCTCAGCTCTGCATGCATACACGCATACCTGCCTGACTGGCTGGTGTTGATTCCAGGCTATCGTACGATACTAAAGGCTACAAATAACACAGGAAAGCACTTTAAGTATTAACACTGTGGATAAATATACAAACATACCATCTTAACGATATAATGTTTCAGTTGGAATATTATTGGAGAATTATAGGCCTACTATAGAAGATGCATAGCCCAGGTATAACACTATAACAATAAAAACACCACTGATTATGACTGACACAATATACCGTAACATGCTTAAAGAAGTAATACATAAATAGGAATAAGTAGCAAAACATTGCTAAGACCGGCCAACATGTAAAGAGTCAATGCCTATTTTAAGCATTGACTCCTTCGGAGTACATAAGAGCTGTGTATTCCTACTTACCAAGGACGTTGTAGAAGAAGTACATGAGGACCAGCATCCCACACATCATTGCGACAAAGATGACCACTTTGAGAGGAGAGTACAGGAAAAGCTCTCCGCTGTCTGCTTTGCTCTCTCCCACTCCTCCCCCTGCAACAGCACCATTCAACCGGTCTCTGCCAAAAAGAGAAAAACACTAGATTTTTTTAAATCTATTTATTTTAGGCAAATTGATGAGTAGTTCTTACGGGGAAAAAAATACCAGAAAACATCCAATACTCATACAGAGTGGACCGTACAGTTGAATTAAATGTTGATATAATAGCACTGCAATAAATATGACCTTTGGGAAAGTACAGTCAGGGACATAAGTATTTGGACTGTGACACAATTTAGCTTATTTTCCTCTTTACACAACTTTACACGGATTTGAAACAACGCAGTCAATATGTGGTTGAAGTGTAGACTTTCAGCTTTAATTCAATGGATATAACGAAACTATGGCATTAACCGTTTAGGAATTACAACCACATTTTCAGAGGCTCAAAAGTAATTGTAATTGTCTTACAAATGGTTTGATGGCCAGGAACGGCTCTTGATCCGAAGCAAACCACATCATCTGGTTAACATGATGGAGACTGTGGCATGGGCTTGTATGGCTGTCTTTCTGTTTTGTATATTATATAGAATATTGTATTGTAATGATTGATTGAATAAAACACACAAACAAACAACAGGATGAGTTTTGAGGTGTTTAGGGCTATACTATCTGCTCAGATTCAGCGAAATTCACTTCTCAGTTCAGATGGATAATGACCCAAAACATACTGCGAAAACAGCCCAAAGAGCTTCTCAAGGCAAAGAAATGGAATATTCTTCAATGACTGTGGCTCAGTGGTGAGCAGGGTCGTCCTTCAATCGGCGTTTCGATTCCCCAGCTCCGCTAGCCCATGTCGATGTGTCCTTGGACCCAAAATTGATCCTGTAGCTGTGCCTACAGTGTGTGAATGTGAGTTAGTCCTGATGGGCAGGTGGCCCCTCCCATCAGTGTATGAATGGGTGAATTATGTCATGTAGTGTTAAAAGCGCTTTGAGTGGTCCGGAAGATTAGAAAAGCGCTATACAAGTACAGGTCCAAGTCAGTCACCTGATCTCAACCCAAGTGAGCATGCTTTTCATTTACTTCAGATAAAACTGAAGGCAGAAAGACCCACAAACAAGCAACAGGCAAAGAATCTCCAAAAATTGTGTCACAGTCCAAATAGTTATGGACCCAACTGTATGTGTTGATTATTGATAATGGCATCTACTGTATGTTTACTTTTCAGTAAATAATACATTCACACTGACACTTAATTACATTGTCACTGCATACTGACCAGCGTTTCCCACACATAGATTTTACTTGGCAAGCCGCCCAGGTATATTAAGCGACCCACTTTAGCATTTTACCATGTGAAGCTACAATGTCCTACCTCTCACACGCCCCGCTCCAGAAGCCGCCCAAGGCGACTGTGACAATAGCAATCAGTAGCATGACTACAATGCTTGCATCAATCTTTGAGTGAGGTGGAGCATAAAGCTTCACCTGCATCTCTTCACCAAACACCTGAGGACATACATAATGATTAAACATTTAATAAGAAACTTTTCCAGTTGACTGTTCTTCGTGTTAACAAGATTGAATTCAGAAGCAGCAGAACAAGTAAGGACTGACCTGCTGTGCTTCAAGATAGTCCCTGTACCTCATGAGAGCCAGAGGAATCTGGATATTTGCATACTCTGAGTCATTGGCTGATGGAGTGATCTGAAAAGCCGAGGAATAAGAGAGAGATTTTCATAAATGCAGTTGTTTAAAATGTCTTGTCTAGCTCTTGGTCAGTCATCTTTAAATGTTATATTGTCAAACAACAAGTATGGAAAAAAAAAATGGAAATCCCCACATCCACACCACTGGTATTGTGTCACTTCCTTATTTCTGAATCACTTCTGCATGTGCATCTTACATGTTACATTCCTACATATTATATCATATGGGTATTACAATCACGTACAGACAACAACAACAAAACAAAAGACTATGGGTCCTCCATGAGAGTTAGTTGATAATCAAGACACTGCAATATTTGGAAAATGTCAAATCACATTCCCATGTGATTAGTCTAGTGAAAAAATACAGTTTGATGTAAATATCCTACCAATAACGTGTTGCTGGCAATGAGCAAAGTTGTAGCTTCAAGGCTCTGAGCAATCCGAGCTTTCTGGCTGAAAGCACAGTCCCCCCTCATCACCACCAAGGCTTTGCCCTTTACCATATCTGGACTGACCCCAGAGGTGTTACACAGCACAGTGAAGGTCATATTCACCAGTGGATACTGAAACTGAGAAAGTGAAGACAATAATTAATGTAGCGATGAGGATAGGTGGAAAGTCGCCTAGATTTATCCCATCATAACTTTGGGAAACATAGGAGAAGGCATACAATTCTGGGTGGTACGGCAAACACAACAAATACATTTGTATCTAGGTCTTCGTCATTACTTCTTAAGTGTACATATGTTTACTTCTGGATTCTACCGCTCAGATTAATGTAATCAGAGCGGTAGAACATCAACAGCCACCAGGTTATAAATAAAGGCTGTATAAGTGAAGTTTTTAGATTTTAGATTTTTAAGTTCATCTCAAGTTTGTACACTGGCCAATTAGGCAGTTAACCACTCATCTATTTCAGTTATGATGTCACAAAGAACAAAATATTAAATCTAAAAACAAATAGACAGAAAATGGAGGAAAGAAATGGCATAATATGTGAATAAAAGTCAGAGTTATGTTCCTTTCCTAATACTAATAACTCCGAATAGAATAGTGCTTGAAAATATTTGAAAAACTTACAGCAGCATCAAGGGTTTGTGACAGGGGGGTCCAGGAATGATTGTGGACAATACAGTACTCCTTGTTTGTAGCGTTACTTCCATTTGAAATGTGCAAGATCGCCTCTTGGCAGTTTATCTGTCGGGCAAGAAATGTCATTCTTAGAAATGTTATTCTTTTGAGTTCTACATATTACACATACTATTATTGGAGAAAATACCTTACCCCAACCCAGTCATTTCAATGGCATTTGACATTTAAATGAATAGTTAGACCCTGCCCTACACTAATGGTATAGTCATTTAAATGCTGTCATTTCACTTACAAATGTATTATGCGAGATCAGATTGACTTGAAGCGATCTTGAATCATCTCCCAAACATCACCAATCTAAAAGCGATGACACAGACATACACTGTACAAGAGCTGTACAGTGATCAATAAGTATGTCCCCATCCATAACTAACTAGCTAGTTAACTAGCTAGGTTAACTAACTACCTAGCTGTTACATTACGGTCGCAGATTCTTGAAATGAAAATGTAAACGCTTCCGTGTTGATGACGTAGTCAAAATACACGCTCCGCCGAACCCTAAAATTAAACTAACGCTACATAAATAAGCGAAAATTACACGCGTACGAGCCCCGTGTGTGGACAACGCACTCTGAATACGGTTAGGACCGTTAACAGCAGTCGTAGCGGACGGTTCGTCCAGATATATATACTAAGGCCCGTCCGTCAGTTTCTGACGCATCACCCAGTTCAGTTTCTGTTTTAACCGTCCGTTAACTTACCTGCGATACAAAGAAAGCCACCGACACAATTATGAATCCGACTGCTTTTTCCATTTTGGTAACATTCGTTTTTTTACGGAGTCCGGCGGCATCCACATTAATTGACTTCTAATAAGACACGGAGACACTTTCTAGTCGCCAAGTTACGAGTATGTTCATCGCAATTGTTTAGCTCGCCAGAAGCTGCCAGGCACTTCCTGTATCGGCTCGTGAGCGACACATGACCACGTGACGTGAGACGCTGACCCATTGGCTCCTGTTTCACCTCACAGCGTCTCAACAACAAACAAGCGCACTGTGATGGTAAAGAAGTACAAGTAGCAATAACAAAACGTAGTAAATAATCCATGAGCAAATGTCATACAGTGAACAAGTAAGAGTAGGCCTAACGCTATACTAACCATTAGCAGAATGTATAGCCTGAATTCTTAATAAGCAAGACACGTAGCTTATGGTGTACTGATATTACCGATCGACAGTGGTGTATAAAGTACCCAAAAGCCGTACTTGAGTAAAAGTAAAGATACCTTACTGGAAAATTACTCCAGTAAAAGTAAAAGTCACCTATTAAAATACTACTTGAGTAAAAGTCTTAAAGTATCTGATATTTTCTGTACTTAAGTATCAAAAGTATTTTTCTGATATAAAATGTACTTAAGTATTGAAAGTAAAAGTACAAGTACATGCTTTTAATAAAAAAGCAAAGGGTCAGAATTTTGAGAATTATGAAGTTTATTCTTTTAAGTGCTGTGGTCACCGTGACCAAGGACCAGGAGTTGTGTTGATACAATAACTGGGTTGGCTGGGATCCATCCATATATATTATGTTCAACATAATATATTGTACCTAAGTATACTTTTGCATCTACTATGAACTTATCATCATAATTCTCCAAAAAGCAATATGACACTATGAAGGACTTGTAACAGTGTGGTTATAAGTATGCTCATTCCGCCCGCCGTGGGTCTCTTGGTACCGGTCTGTGGGTCTCTTGGTACCGGGCCACAGAAAGAATTAATGAAACATTTCAATTAAATAAAAAAAAAATCAAGGCCGGAAAGATGTTTTATTGTGAAAAATGACCGCATACATCCGTCTGTGGTAACCTCAGACGGAATCTATTGACACATGTCAAGATGTTACGTTACTCTAAAAATGAAACGTAAGTCTGTTACAACTCTGTCGGTGATCTGGAAACCAAGGCAAAGTATCCTGAGATCGCCAAAAAAGCATGAAAACCTGCTTCCATTTCAACATCCTGTCTTTGTGCAGCGGGTTATAAGTTAAGCAGTAGACTGGACTAAAGGTTTAGTTAGCAGTAGAGTCAGTAGATTGGACATAACGAACACACGTCAGGTGTCGTTGTCTCCCGTCTCTCCGAGGTCGGACCCGGTCTGTGAAAATATTGTCTTCACGTAACCGGTCCGTGACGCATAAAGGTTTGGGAGCGCTGGACTAGAGGATGTAGAGGGAAAATGCAAAACATTGTGATTCGCAAAACCTGCTTGGTGGAGTCTGTGTTCCACCACAGTCCCCGATGTTTTTTTTCTTTTTTCTAAAGATAGATTTGATTTTGTAGCGAGTAACGAAGGTTTCAGGAGAAATGTATCGGAGTAAAAGTATCATTTTTCTTTGCAAAATGTAGTGAAGTAAAAGTAAAAGTAAACAGAAATATAAATAGTAAAGTAGAGTACAGATATCCCCAAAAACTACTTAAGTACAGTAACGAAGTATTTCTACTTCGTTACTATACACCACTGCCGATCGATAGAAGTTTTCAGGTTTAAAAATAACTCCTTGTTTGACAGAGATAATTTCTTTCTTTCTTTCTTCTTTCTTTTTGTGTGTGTTCGGGCTCAGGATTGAAATTATAATAGTCAAGACTGGTTGAGATGGTAAATGGTGCATAACCAGTTCAAGGTGGACATGCAATGAATGGCCAAGATCTTGGTGAAATGTCCCAGTTCAACTTTCGATAACTGAGTGAAAAATACCACCTTCACGTTTCAGCTGGTTGCAATCTGCAACCTCACTGCTCGATGCTGTCAGGTCCTACACACGGGACCTTTAAAGGGACATATACAGTTGTTCATTGTGTAGTAATGTAATTTGAATCCGTGCACTGTCCGTGCGATGATCCGTGCACTGTCGCATGGATAACATCAATAAATATAAAAAATAAGAGGAGACTCAGAATAGACTCCTGGGACTGGGGCACCCCACAAAAGAGAGGAACACAAAAGAGAGGAACACCAGATGAGGAAGAATTGTCAAGCATAAGAGAGCAGGAGCTGTTGGACAGATGAAGATGATTCAATCCAGAGCCATATCACTGATCACTGATCATTGACATATATATATATATATATATATATATATATATATATATATATACACTCACCTAAAGGATTATTAGGAACACCATACTAATACTGTGTTTGACCCCCTTTCGCCTTCAGAACTGCCTTAATTCTACGTGGCATTGATTCAACAAGGTGCTGAAAGCATTCTTGAGAAATGTTGGCCCATATTGATAGGATAGCATCTTGCAGTTGATGGAGATTTGTGGGATGCACATCCAGGGCACGAAGCTCCCGTTCCACCACATCCCAAAGATGCTCTATTGGGTTGAGATCTGGTGACTGTGGGGGCCATTTTAGTACAGTGAACTCATTGTCATGTTCAAGAAACCAATTTGAAATGATTCGAGCTTTGTGACATGGTGCATTATCCTGCTGGAAGTAGCCATCAGAGGATGGGTACATGGTGGCCATAAAGGGATGGACATGGTCAGGGCTGGAGTGGGGCCACTTTTCAGCCCGGGAATTTCAGGCTCAAGACCGGCCCACTTTTTCCATGGTAGTGGAAATTGGATAAATGAAGCAACAGTTCAGCTCTTACTATCCTGTAGTTTTCTTTTTATTAATACCATGGTCCAACAAATAATGTAAAGGTTAAATACAACAATAATAATCCACTTAAGATGAGAAGTTAACAAAAAATATTCCACTATTCCACAAGGATAGGTTGATAAATTAACAAAAGCAGAAATAAATGAATAAAACATTTGAAACGTATCCCAGTCTTCAACAAAGAGGCATATTGAACTCATGTTTACAGTTCAACTCACAGTACAGTATACAGTTACATTGTGAATAGCACCAACAGCATCAGTAACCTAAGCAGTGCACTGGTTTCAGCCACTGTATCTATAACTGTGTTGTTGCTTATAGAGGATGTCCTTCTCTGTGCACATTAACATGAACGCCTCCAAGTTTTTCTTTAGCATTCGAACGCATTTTTCTGCATGAGTATTATATAGTGGTGATTTAGAATGATTTACTCCTTTACTACACCCACTTCTGAGCAAACAATGCACATTGGTTCATCAAGTACTGCTCTTTCTTACAATATATAACTTTAATTCATATTGTTTCCTCTGTTATCCTCTCTACCTGTCCCTGTAGTCATGGCCTCCTCATTGCAAATGTCGGGCTCATCATTTTCAGCAGGAGACTGTCTTATCTGCTGCCCCGAAGCTTCAAAGAAAAATTAAGTCATATTACTAAATACTTCAATATCAATATCAATATTATATATCAATATTTGCAGAATATTTGCAAAGTCTATGGATCGCCATATTTTGGGTGATATAAAAAGGCTAATATTTTAATTAAATTTAATATTTTGCTTGGGAATAGGTTGACAACGCTACAACGATATGAATCAAGGCTACAACGTTAGCCGAATAGTTACGTTGCTAATCATTAGGCCTTTGTCTCTCTTTACCAGTTGCCACTTGTGTTTGTCCTCTTGAAAATAAATCGGTAAGCTTGGCACATTTGGCAGCATCCTCCTCCAATGCCTTTCTTTTTTTCAACCTGGCTTTTTCAGCCCCTCCTGCCCTCTTCCTCCCGTCCATCCTCCCTGACGCGTATCGTCGCGGTCGGGCCGGCCCAGCTATCGTAGCCTATCTGAGAAAAAGTTTTGGAAAAGACGGGCTACGGACCGAACCAACTCTATTTGGGAGGGGGGAACTTCCTCGCATGGTACAACCCATGCAGAGGCTGCGGTGTCAGAATGCGGAACGTGTGTAGCCCACTTTAAGAGAAGATGGACTAACGTGACAAATGTCAACAAATAAAATTCTCGACCGGCCCAGAAGTGAAGCGGCCCACTGGGAACTCTCCCGATTCTCCCGATTACCCACCCCGGGCCTGGACATGGTCAGAAACAATGCTCAGGTAGGCCGTGGCATTTAAACAATGCCCAATTGGCACTAAGGGGCCTAAAGTGTGCCAAGAAAACATCCCCCACACCATTACACCACCACCACCAGCCTGCACAGTGGTAACAAGGCATGATGGATCCATGTTCTCATTCTGTTTACGCCAAATTCTGACTCTACCATCTGAATGTCTCAACAGAAATCGAGACGCATCAGACCAGGCAACATTTTTCCAGTCTTCAACTGTCCAATTTTGGTGAGCTCTTGCAAATTGTAGCCTCTTTTTCCTATTTGTAGTGGAGATGAGTGGTACCCGGTGGGGTCTTCTGCTGTTGTAGCCCATCCGCCTCAAGGTTGTGCGTGTTGTGGCTTCACAAATGCTTTGCTGCATACCTCGGTTGTAACGAGTGGTTATTTCAGTCAAAGTTGCTCTTCTATCAGCTTGAATCAGTCGGCCCATTCTCCTCTGACCTCTAGCATCAACAAGGCATTTTCGCCCACAGGACTGCCGCATACTGGATGTTTTTCCCTTTTCACACCATTCTTTGTAAACCCTAGAAATGGTTGTGCGTGAAAATCCCAGTAACTGAGCAGATTGTGAAATACTCAGACCGGCCCGTCTGGCACCAATAACCATGCCACGCTCAAAATTGCTTAAATCACCTTTCTTTCCCATTCTGACATTCAGTTCGGAGTTCAGGAGATTGTCTTGACCAGGACCACACCCCTAAATGCATTGAAGCAACTGCCATGTGATTGGTTGATTAGATAATTGCATTAATGAGAAATTGAACAGGTGTTCCTAATAATCCTTCAGGTGAGTGTATATATAAAGTGCATATCCCTTTGTCCACCAGAAGAGACCATTTGGCTATATATTATGATGGGGTTTATTTGGAAGTATAGTGGGAATGTTACCACATTATGTGTAAAGCACAAAAATGTATGGAAACATGTTCTACAATAATGGGCAGCAGACATTTATATTTCTTCTTGCTTTAAATATTATCTGTCTCTTTTTCATTTCCCCCCTCATCTTCATATGAATTACAGAGCAATATTTCGTCTGTGACTGATTAATGTGTCACTGCATGGCAGAGAAGCTAAAACTACCATATGGTGATGGGTTTTCAAGCGTACATGGAGACTTGACCCCTGAAGCTACCGAGACTTGAGATAAACCCAGCAGCTGCCTTGCCTTGTATGACCCTGACATGACTACAAGGCTGCTGCAACGATGGCTTGGGGTTTTTATGTGCCACTTTGAATCAGAATCAGAAACCGTTTATTACCAGGAATGTTTTGACAAACAAGGAATTTTGCTAGGCAGAAGGTGCATACATTAGACATGACACGTTAGACGAGACAAACAACAATCAACAGTCAACGACAACAACAGTGCAATGATATTTAAATCAAGTATACGATAAAGTGCTCAGACAACAGATAACGTTAATGTAAGTGTGTGTTAAAGTGACGTGTGTTTAAGTTAAAGTGTATGTTAAAGTGGCATGAGTGTTTAAATATGAAGTGTGCAGGGGAGTGACCGGTAAGAAGAAAGAAAAGGAAGAAATATGCCATCTAACTAAAGCTGATTTAGGTTCCCTCTGGGTGCAGCTTAGAAATATATTCTACAGAATACAAAAATAATTAACATTGTAACTTTTAACACCATTCACCGTGGCTCTGCTTATTATTTACCAAATATTCATCAGTGAAAAGGTACTAAAAAAGGAAACTTACTAGCAAAATTATATATTGAAATGTTTGTCTGTGAAATATGAAGCTACAGTCAGCAGATGCTTAGCTTAGTGTGCAACAAATGACTGGAAACAGGTGAAACAGCTGACCTGGCTCTGTCCAAAGGTAACTGAATACTCTGACCAGCACCGTTAAACCTCACCACTGACACATTGCTTTTTTAATCCCTGCAAAAATCAGAGAGCAAAAATCAGAGAGCAAAAAAAGACAATTTGCGCGGACATAACACAGTTTAAATGAGCTTTTAACAATTTCTGAAATGGTTGTTAACGTAGAAACACTGGAATCTCCAGAATTTATGCCATTTCCATCAGTGTGGAATGACGGAGGGCTACTGGTGGTAACAGGGTTTCGTACCCAGGGGCGGTTGAGTGATGAAGTCCCCAGACGCTTATACATTAACACAGCGACAGCATTATGCCCCTGCTGGCCAAGAACCGATGACGGCCAGCGATTTCTCACTTGTGTCAAACTCTCCGCTAAGAGAACAAATTATAAATGTTCCTTTTAGGCTGGTGGTCAAACCTTTCTCTGTTGCATGCTTAAGAAATGACAGGCATTTCAAGCTGAGGGGACTGTGATCAAGGCTTTAGCTACAGTTGGAGATATTCCATACTGTTCCGGTTTAAATGTTTTTGTCAGCTTGGCCTACCTGTGAGCCGCAGGGAGTCAAACACTGCACTTTCATGCATGTGTTGATTGGCCTTCAGTTCAATCAAGCTGTTTATATGCAATTAGAGAGTGAAATCTATGTATTACCATGCTCACAAAATCTGTCTTTATTCTTTGCGATGATGACTTATTTCTGTTGGGATTTGTGTTACTTTCCAGTTGTTTTGTCAGTGTTAAGGTAGATGCTTCAAATGTAAAATAGAATAAAATACCGTAGCTCTGGCATTATTTTGGATACTGTATGAAAATCGGCATGCTTTGGATCGGTAAATCCATCACAGTGAACATGTTTGGTTCTATTTCTTCAACTTCACATTACTGTTGTCTTGGGTAAAACATGCAGTGGATTTATTTGTAAAATATAAGTCTGGTATTATATGTGTGAAAAACTAAAGCCTGCCTAGAAAACTAATAATCATTTTCGGTAAAATGTAGGACATTAATCTTCATTAAAAGTAAAGGTTAAAGAAAGTAATTAAGATCCATAATACACAACATAAAAGTGTCAAATAGATCATTTTATCTCTAACAGGTAGGTCAAAAACCAAGAGGATCAAAAGGGAGAAACAGATCATGATAACTCAGATAATGATTCATTATGGTGGAGCCTCAGGTGTGTGACACCATGGCATATATATTTTTTTTAATGTCAGTAATCAAAAACATTTGAATGTATTGAAGTATCAAATTGTGGCAAACATCTGACCAGCCAAGGCCCAGTGAATTTTGACATACTGATGACGGTTGTGAATTAAAACAGGATTATACAACTCTGAAAAGTCTGTCTTTGCCCATCAACGATTGTGAGGTTAAAACCAAGCTGTTCATGACACAAGGTAATCTGCCAGAATATGTTGGATAATGTTGAATTGTGTTGCAGCAAAACTTTAGCCACAAATATACGGTAAACTTTCAACCGATTCAGATAACTCACTCAAACTTTGTCCTTCAGCAGACGAAACAAACCTTGCACTACCTGTCTCATCCTCCAACATCACAGGACTTGAGACTGAATTTCATTACCACCAAAATATGGTGCATCGGTGAAAGGGCAGACACAATTGCCATGGCACAAATGAAGTCACATAGACAACTTAATTGGCTTAAATGTGGCCGAGTCTGAAAAGGCACGTGTCCCATTTGAGTCACATTAAACTGAAAATGGGTAAATTTCCTCACGTGAATCAAATCGGTGGGATCCTGTCTCATCATGTTGTCCCTCTCTACTATCAAATATTACAACACAATAGACTGTAAATGAGCCGCTGACTTAAGGATGATGAAATACTTTAAAAGCACAACTGCTCTTCTGTGAAACATCACTTTATTAAATGCATATTTAGTTTTATTGCATCTAACTATAATCTACAAATAGTTCAATGTCTTTCCTTTTTTTTTTAAGCTTAAAAACACATTGAGTATGAATCGAGAGTATTGAGTTGTATTGTGTGACACGACTTGCCTTCAAGGGCTTGTTATGGATGAAGCCGGAGGACTAGGGTGACAAATAACAACATGTTTAGGGTCAGCATGTTCCCGTCCTTCCTGGCTGTGAGTTGAACGTCACATGACTGTCTTTTCTAAATTGGAACTAGGGGAATTAATCCATCTTAATTAATGAAATCAAATCCTGCAACATCCATACAAGGACATCACAAAGGAAAGATACCATTTACTGATTTGCCTGACCCTTAGGTAGATTATACGTGTGGAGTTTCTTGAATGTTGTTTTCTATGCATCTATAAATTTGATCTGTGCATATTTAACAAAAGTCAGAAAGGTTCAATATAATGCTAGGTGGAAATATAGGCAGCAAAGTGAGTAAAAAAACAACTAACACTCATAGGCTGGCAGTTAACACAAAGGATCCCCCCTCATGCACTGTACTTCAGCACAGTCCTTGAACAATGCGACCAGAGTTACTTTCCCCCAGAGCACTTCAATTATGTTGAGTGCTTCCTTTGAACCTACATCTCCAGGCAAAGTTCATATTTCCTGTACAGGTACAAGTCTGCATGTAAGTCAGAGGATGTTGCCTCTCAACTGAGAAAATACAAACAAAATATAATTTTGTTTCTTTTTGTTCTTCTTCGGATCTTATAGCAAATTTGTAAAAGAGTATTACATACATACAAATACATTGCAACTATATAAAGGTGTGTAGATGAAAATAAATACTATGTAATTAAACATAAATTATGTAAAATGTCAAATAAAAGACAAAATAAGAGGACCAAATATCAACGGAGATACTTTATATTAATTTCCAAGGTAATACTTGTATTTTGAGTTTTAAAAAACTCCATATTTTTGTCTGTCTGAATAAACCTTTATTCCCCCTCTGTCTGAAACACTGTTAGGTCCGTGTTTACTTTGTGTCAGCTGATGTCATTCACTACACTGCAACCGGAAATAAACTGAGACCTTTAAAATGTTTCAGCCCAATGCTTTTCAAGGTGGAGGGAGAGACAGAGCCTGGGCCGGCTGCTTTGCGGGAGTTCTGACTTTTAAACAACTTCTAACCCAAAATACAAGAATGAACCTGCTGATAAGCAGAATAAGTCTCCTTTAAATCTCAGGACAAACACAGAGTAGTGTGAAAAATGCAATAACTCAGCAGTGTTTACTTAAAACCTCAATACATTTATATAAATAAGAAGGATGTACTGCATTAATGCAGATGTACACGGCCCAGGGGGAAATTGCATTTTTTAAATAACATTTCTCACACAGCACTTTAAGCACCATGTAATGGACCTTTGACTGAAATGATCACCTGATAGTGACTGATAGTCACTGATAGTGATGACCTTCACGCTTTTCTTTTTGTATTTCTATGGATTTCAAACTGAAATATAATGAGTAATCTGCTGTAAGAAGTTGAGAGACCACTTTAATTAATCCCTGTCACTTCCATTCCTTGCATTGACCTGTGTTTAACTTTCCGTGAAACATTACCATGGAAACAGAGCTCAGTGTGCCTTGACATATTTATGAAATCGCAATTGCAACCATTATATTAAACAAAGTATATGCTTTTCAGGGGGCAAACCTCTGCCAGTGAAACACATTTGTGATATGATCCACGTAGATATGCCACATTTTTGTGATTCAAGTTATTCCTTCTTTTACGGTTGTCAACTTTAAAATGTAATATTAGGCATAAACAAGATACCCTGCTAAAAATGTCCACCACTAAGAATTTCACTAATGAAATTGTGTGTCACAAATTACCAAACATGCTGTCACAAATCAGCCTGACAAACATGACAATGAAAAACACTTTCACTACTTTATCATATATATACTATATTTATCATATTGGGGGAACCCTGACAAGAACGGGGTCACAAACATGACAAACCCTGCCCCAATATGCCCTTTTCACAGCAGCCATTTTGACATGTCACAGCAGGGTCAACCTGGGTGTAATTGATACAAATATGTATGTTCCCATTCTATTTAGTGCGTCATTCCAATGAGCCGGCATGCACAATACCATGCAAGGCCCTGGCCCAATTAAATGGAACAGGGCCATAATTAAGTATTGATTACACCTGCAACAACATTTCAAAACGGCTGCAGTGGAAAGGGACTTTATCGCTGAATACAGCTGAGAGACTTGGATCTTCTGTTTGTTTGCAGACATGTTTCTCGTGGTCAAAGATAATATTTTTTTTTTCAATCAGAGTCTCAGCCTGCAGTATGAATTATGTCTTATGTTGCTTTAACCAGTAGCTTTTACTAGAGGATTTCACACAACACTGGCAAGTTCCAAAACGTTGTTTAATAATGAATACTCATCCATTATGGTCACACTTACAGTATGTCTTCCTGACATTTACTAAGGAAAAACAACGATTGCTTTTTTTACCTTATGGTGATCATACATCATAGTTTATTCGCCCCACATATCTCTCTTTTCTTTTCTAACAAGTCTGTCAATGAGCGCGGAGTCCCCGCCCCGGGGTTTCTATGTCTCTGTTCTGATTGGAAGAGATGGAGGAAGGTGGAGCGGCTGGACGCGCTCTGGACGCGCTGACTATCAGAGGAGCTGGACAGTTGTTGAAGGTGCCACTGCCTTGCAAAACTTACAGCAGCCTGCGTCCTGTAGTGATTTGAGACGATTGTGGATCCCAGAATTGCACGAAAAGCTAAACCAACAGTCCTGCCCGCTGCACATGAACGTAAGTCCGCATGCAATGCTTACTGTAGTCCGAGGCTACACAGAGAAGGGACATGATTCTGTAGGTAATAGTTTTGTTTTTAATGGTTTGGCTGCGTGCACTTAGTGTCAAACATGTTTTAATTGTATTGAATATATTGATTTGGTTGTATTTCTGTATTTCTGTGTGGAGGAAATCGGTCATTCTTTCAGAAGGCCATCTGTGGAGCAGTTTAACAGTTTTACATGATCAGGATACTCAGCATGATGGTATCCACATCCATGCATCTGCATGTCTGTATGAGCGCGGTTATATTTTTTAAATAACATTTGGGGATTGATTGTGAAAAGAAAATTTTGGGTTTAGTCAAATTATTTCAATTCATCTTTGCTTATTTTCACCTCGATCAAAATAAGGACATTTCAGAGAGAAGACATAAATTGGATGAGCGCGTGTGCATGCCCCATGTGCGTAATTGTGCTAAAATTACCGGCTTTGCTTATCACATTTTATACGTTTACATTACTAACATGATGTTATGTGTCGTCTATTCAACCAACATGTCATTATGTGTGTATGATTAAAGCTCCATTTTTAATGAAAGTTAACGTCAGGTGAAAATGGTTAACATGTGAGTCACATTGAATGGACTCAAAAATGCCTTGACGTTTTTGTGGGTTTATTATTCACAGCATCAGTCTAATGTCAGTGATGCAGCTCTGCTTTGCTGTACAGATGTGGAGGACAACACAATACTAACGCTTATTAAAGAGACACTAAAGATTTTTTTTTCCTGTTGCAGTCTATTGGGAATTATTTTTGTTTGGGGCTCACACAACAAAGATTAAAATGAATTACATAGTAATTACATGTTTTTAGTTTTCAAATTGTAGTTGATTTATAAATGAATGTTGATGGTACAATATAATAATACTCTTCATTTATTACTTCCAAAAAATATGAATACATTCAAAAATATATATAATCTTTCTGTTCCAATGTTATTATGATTACTGAAATTACACAGCACACGCCATTTGTAAATTGTACTTGCATTATAGCACTATTACATGCAAGACATTTAGATCATGGTGTACTATATTCACAATGTCCATGTTAATTACAGTTTGTGAGCTTCATCTTTCCACTTCACTGAATTGCAATGTGAATGACACTCCCATATCATCATTACTTCCTCTTGATAACATGTAAATAAATGCATTATTCATTCATAGGATGTTTGTGTTTCTTTTGAAACACAAATGTGTTTGGATCCCTTCATGGTCCTTGGCTCATTCATCGTTTACTATGTTGATTGTCTCTTTTTGCTTTACTCTTGTTACCAGCACTAATCTTCATGGTGGATGAGCAGAATGTTGCTTCCTCTGCAAGCCTCAGAAAATGAACACCACTCTGTGTGATCCTGCAGCGATCATGTATCCCCTCCTGACAACGGACCACCAACCGAATGACAACTGCTCCTCGCCCTCTTCCGACTGGACAGTGGGGTATGATGCCCTGCGGCTGCCTACATTCACAACAGCAGCGAAAGTCAGAGTGATTATCACCTGCATTCTCTGTGGCATATCGGCCTTCTGCAACCTCGCTGTGCTGTGGGCGGCATGCAGAGATCGGAAACGCAAATCCCACGTCAAGGTGCTGATAATCAACCTGACGGTTGCTGATCTGCTGGTCACCTTCATTGTGATGCCTGTGGACGCCGTGTGGAACATCACAGTCCAGTGGCTTGCTTGGGACTTTGCCTGCAGGCTACTGATGTTTCTTAAGTTGCAGGCGATGTACTCATGCGCCTTTGTCACGGTGGTGATCAGTCTGGATAGGCAGTCAGCCATACTCAACCCTCTGGCTATCAGTAAAGCCAGGAAGAGGAACAGAGTCATGCTGACGGTGGCGTGGGGTATGAGCGTGGCGCTGTCAGTTCCTCAGGTAAGGTCAGGTGTCCCCGCTGACGACAAGGGCCGGAGGTCAGGACTGTTTTTAAACAGGTTTTCATTAAACACGTCATGTCCAGAACATTAACATGCACAGAGGAACATGGTCAATTTCTATCATCTCATGTCATTCTTACATCATGGGCGGGCTTAAAATAAGTATGTCAACTAAATAAAATATTATAATAATATCTAAAAAGTTGAATGAACATGGCCAGTAGTTTATTCCTTCTGAGCCATCTGTCGCTCAATTACCATTAGGCTGGATTTTTCAGTGATCAATTAATTAATTAATTCTAATTAACCTCCTTTCCCTCCTCAGATGTTTCTTTTTCACAATGTGACCATCATCATTCCCGAGGACTTCACTCAGTGTACCACACGTGGAAGTTTTGTCACTCACTGGCATGAAACGTGCTACAACATGTTCACTTTTTCCTGCCTGTTCCTGTTGCCTCTGGTCATCATGATCACCTGCTACACAAGGATCTTCTGCGAGATCTCCAAACGACTGAAAAAGGACAACTGTGAGTTCAAATGGTGTCTGATTCTCGGTGAATCAGTTTACTTCAGTGATTAGTATACATACAACATAACTGCTGCTGTCGTCTGTTTGACCCTTTTATTAATACAAGCACATTGCTAAAAGCTGGGCTGTGTTTGTAAGGTGATTTCATGCTTTTTTGAGCTTATAAACAACTGGACCCACATCTATTGTGTGAGCGGCATTGAAAAAATATATTTAAAAAATCATCAATATCTTTTCCCATGCCCTGGTTTATTTGGGATAATCCATGACCCCACTGTGCACAATTATTTTCATAGAATACATCTACTGAGGAAGAAGTCACTAAAATGTTAACAGTGTATTCTGTGGATTTTTTAAAGTAACAGGGACAGATGTCCCATGCTTTAGGGATGGCAATGCAGGTCTGTTGTAGAATGTCAGTCCACACTGAATAAACTGTCTGATGGATTGCAGCAAAATGTATGATCCGAAGAGGATGAGCCCCTGACTTTTCCTCTAGCTCAACCATGAGGTTTACATTTTTGAGTTTTTAGTGACACTTTTACAACTATCGGGTACTTTAGAGAATACATTTGGTGCAGATATCCATGGTGGTTAGAAAAGGAATTTTAATACCATTGTTGCTGCTATACTTGATTTCTGACTTTCTTTGTGTAATTAGCCAATGTTAGCATGCTAATGCGGTAATGGTAGGCATTGGAAATATTATAGCAGCTAAACATCCACATGTAAGCATTGTAACTGAGAGCATGTTAGCCGGCTGGCTGTAGTAGTAATTGAGCTCAAGACAACACTATCGTGTCACTGTTGATTTAAATGTAATTTTTCAATGCTGTGAGATAGAAACCTTAAAACCTGGCCAAATAAAACCAAAACTTTCTGCAATATAAGTTGAATATAAGTTACAGAACAGTTGTTGTACCGTATATACCCTAAATTAAATTCAGCTGTTATCATTTGGTCACAAAAGTCACATTGAGAAACTAGTTGTACCAAAACCTTCCACTACCCTTTCTCTACTACGTCCCTCTAAGAGTGAATCACTCCTAATCATGATGAATGACTGTATTTTACACTATGTTTTGTTAGTTTAGATTCAAGCCTTTTATAATGTGTACTATGCTTCTGTCATTTGTTCTGCTCCCAGTGACCTCCAACGAATTGCATTTGCGTTGCTCAAAGAATAACATCCCCAGAGCCCGGATGAGAACTCTAAAAATGAGTATTGTGATTGTCTCGTCTTTCATTATCTGCTGGACTCCATACTACCTGCTGGGCCTGTGGTACTGGTTCTTCCCCAACGACCTTGAGGGGAAGGTCTCCCACTCACTGACCCACATCCTGTTCATCTTCGGGCTCGTCAATGCCTGCCTGGACCCACTCATCTACGGCCTGTTCACCATCCACTTCCGAAAGGGGCTCCGTAGGTTTTACTGCAACGCCACCACAGTGTCCGACCTCGACAACAACACGGTGGTTTTAACTGGATCTTTCACTTGTGCTGCCAACTCTTTGCCACTGAAAAGAGAGGTGAGCCCTGCCATCCAGGAGAGGTTCATGTTGTGCGGCGATAACAACAGCAAAGAAGAGTTGACGTCACCAAGAAGCAGCTTCTTAACAGCAGACAATTATGCAGAGAGAGATGCAAACCAGTCCAGCCCTGAGAGCATCATATGAGGATAAGACAGGGTGGAGGCTCCCTGACCATTTTTACTTGTGTTTTATTTATTCAAATGTATTTCATGTCTGACTGTCTGCTGTGTGGGGTTCTGTATACCCTGAATACTATGTGCCATTTGGATTTACTTCACTCGTAACATGCTTCTGACAATAATCATAGCTGCCATTAAACACATAATTTCATATTTCCTTGAAGGGGGAAAACTTGATTAAATAAACATACAGACAAAACCCAACATTAACATATTAAGCTTCTGTTATAAAGAAATGTTTAGCGCTTTGTACGTTGTAACTTGTGGTCATCATCTTGAATTAAATGTATTCACTGGGATTTGGAGTGTCTCTTGTGAATCCATTGCTGTTGGAAATGTAGCCAATTTTCAGATGTGAAATTGCAACAAGCCGTCTCAAATGTAACTAAAATTGTAAGCACACAAATTCCTGTTGCACAGAAATGACATGTGTGATCCCTGAGGGGACTGCTGCTGTTAATCAGTGATGATTCACCATGTTCAAATGGAAAGGCCATTTCTACCCTATAATTGTGACAAATTGATGTGTGGCAGAGATAACAAATAACTTTCAAATCATCCTCAGCTCAATGTATTTTTCTTCTTTTGTTTAGAACTCAGAATGATACAGAGGTAGGTCAAGGTGCAGGGACTCACATAACTGGCATAACATGTCATTTTAGAAGTAGAGTCTCAATACTTTATGAAGTTTTCTAATACACATGATTTATTGAACATTTCATATACACATACAACTCTAAAAGGAAATCTGAATCACTGACATTTTCAGTTTACCGCGCTTCTTCCATGTCTTACAAAATACATAATTTATTTAGAAAAAGTATACAGGCACAAGGATGTATTTCAGCCCTCCAGGCCTCATGTGGAAGATGTTCTATGTTACTATGGCTAAGCGCAATACTAATTGTAAACTGAAATAATCAACTTGATCCATTCTTTAAATTGGCCAAATCCTCCATTAACTTCCTTTGCATGCATTCCTGCATCTATTTAATCTTTCTGAATGAGACATTGAGGACACCAAATAATGTCATTCATAAATACATAAATACAGTGTGCCACCAGGATCAGATTTTTTTTTCCTTATTTTAAATATGACTTTGGGTAAAACATTTTGTGTCCATGGTAACGGCTGTAGTTTCAAATCTACCATACAACATGTGAGTATAGTACTCGGTCAATTTTTCTCATCTAACTATTGGCAAGAAGGCGTATTTCACAAAATGTCTAACTACTCTTTGTATTTACTTCATATCATCGTTTCAGCATTTATTATTCTTTATGTAGCAAAATAAGCTCAAAGTTCAACTGCTTTCCAGTTAGCTTCAGAGAAAACACTTTTCTGACAAATTAATCCTTGCCACTGTCATTTATGCTGTTTTGTTTGTCTCCTTATGCCAGGTATCAAAAATGATAAAAAGGCTATTTATTACTAATTATAACATTATTATGAATACATGCCTTTGTCTCCAGCAGGCTGGACTACTGTAACACTCTTCTGTCTGGTGTGTCGAAGAACATTTTGGGTTGGTTACAGTTCTCAAATAACACAGCAGAAATTCAATTCAATTCAGTTTATTTTGTATAGCCCAAAATCACAAATTACAAATTTTCCTCGGAGGGCTTTAAAATCGGTACACATACGACATCCCTGTCCCAGGACCTTACATCGGATCAGGAAGAGCTCCCTAAAAAAATAGTAAAAACCATTTCACAGGGAAAAAAGGAAGACACCTTCAGGAGAGTAACAGAGGAGGATCCATCTCCCCGGATGGAGAGAAGCAATAGATGTCAGTTGTACAGAATGAACAATGTAACAGAGTTACAGCACATTCAATGAATATGACAGAAATTATTCATATAATAAGTAGTAGGCATGGACCACGATCCAGATAACCACGACCCATGTCAGCAGAAGGAGGTAGAGAGGATGGGCATCAGCAGGGCCATGGCAGGAGGCAGGACCGGCTCCAGACAGCCACGATCCATGGAAACTTGAGGCGAGAAAGCACAGAGGCTCCGGGGAGTAGAGTTAGTAATGTGCATTGAAGAGACATGAATTCATCCAGAAGGAGAGAGAGAAGAGGAAAGAGGAGCTCAGTGTATCCTAAGATGTCCCCCAGCAGTCTAGGCCTATAGCATCATATCTAGGGGCTGGACCAGGGCCAGCCCCAACTATAAGCGCTATCAAAGAGGAAAGTCTTAAGTCTACTATTAAATGAGGTGAGTGTGTCCGCCCCCCGGACTGAATGTGGAAGCTGGTTCCACAGAAGAGGAGCTTGATAACTGGAAGCTCTGGCTCCCATCCTACTTTTTAAGACTCTAGGAACCACATTCAGTGATCGCAGCTCTCTAGTGTGATAATATGGCACTGTAAGCTCCTTAAGATATGATGGTGCCTCACCAGTTAAGGCTTTGTAGGTGATACAGGAGTAATGTGATCTATTTTCTTAGTTATTGTTAGTACACGTGCTGCAGCATTATGGATCAACTGGAGAGATTTAAGAGACTTATTAGAGCAGCCTGATAATAAGGAGTTACAGTAATCTAGAAGTAACAAATGCGTGAATAAATTTTTCTGCATCGCTTTGAGACAAGATGTGCCTGATTTTTGAAATGTTACGTAGGTAAAAAAAAGGCAGTCCTTGAGATTTGTTTTTTGAAATATTCTGCGGATAATCAGACAAAGAGCCCACATTACTGTGCTCCAATATTACAATATTTACATTGGTTACCTGACTGCCACATACATTTGAAAAAGTATTCCTTATCCTGCTCTTTTGATACATCTTTTATTTTCATATTATTTTCCTTTATTGTTTTATCATAAATGATATCATTACGATTATCTGCTTTTATGTTAAGCATTTTGTGTTACATTGCACTACATATATACATGTACTTTGAGTAGTTTCTTCTTGGTGTCCCTAGGGACCTCAGTCCAGCGTTGCTGGAAGTAATGGCTAGTATGTTTTAGCATGTTCTAGTGAAAGAAAATGTTCACAAAGCACAAACAAACAACTTACTAAAAAACATCGAACCAACAGCAAACTTAGAGAAAGGATTAGAGAAAAGTCTCCGCCACGTTGTAGGTGCTTAATTTAATTTAAGACGCCATTGCTGCGCTGTTTTTACTGTCTGATGTTGACAACAACACATGCCAGGCTCTTTGAATCCAGCACCTGCACTTTCATTACGCTCTAAATTATGTTTGGCTCTTTGGCAACAACACTCAGCAGAGCTTTTTAGAAATTTAAATGAGGCTTTCAAGCACATATTAAAATCTGTATCAGTTGTACCAGTTCCTTTTCACAGAGAGACACCACAGTATGATCTGATATGACTGGTGAGGATGGAGCACAAATGATGCAATAATGTAGATACACATTTATATGCCAACAATGGGAGAGATGCCATCAAATGGACACCAAGTACATCCTGACAAAAATAATTCCAAAGTTGAAAACTTGAGCACCCAGCTACTAATGCTGCACACCAACCTCCATTGTTCTTCTGTGTGCATGACACTGAAAAGCAGTGTTTCTGCCTTTGAATGGTCACAAATAAATGCTTTTTTTCACTTCACATTTCCCATCATAGTGGACTAACCTCTCAGGAGGGAAAAGGGGTCAAAGAATTGAATCAAATGTTTGTTTTTCTTTCCATTAAATTAAAAACTGTATCAGTGGCATGAGACGATTTAGCTGCACAAGAACATAACTCTTCTTTTGTTATTGCCTAAAGACAAACACAAACTAAACAGATTACACAATTTTAATACATTCAATTCAATTAAGCAAAATCTCTGCACCCTGCCCTGTTTTTTGTGTGTCTTCTGACATTAAAAAACGTGGCCTATGAAACATTCAAAGACCCCAAAGGCAACAAAAAACCTTCATGCCTTCATGCACTCATCCTTTTAAAATACATATGAAATACGGCTTTCCAGCACCACACATATAACAACAACTTTTTGTAAAGCAAGACAAAAAAAGGATCAGTCCATAAACTATGTTTGTTTTGTCTTAAAATTCAGAAAATATAGCCCTGGAGAAAAATCATATTTGATCATTTACATGGCAGCAAGCTAAACATGAGTTACTGGATTCAATGCTACTCCTAACCAGACAACATCTATGGTTTATTGGAAAATATGTCTGTCTGAAATTCAAATTTGTTAGAAATATTTACATTAAAAAAAATTACAATTCTGTCTTCAAAACTATTTACAAGGCAATGCCTTATGAGTATTCAGAAAAACTTGAATATATTTATTCTTACACTTACTTTATACATTTATTTAAAAATATAAACCATTACTATATTGCCCTAATTGCAGGAATTTCACATGGAAAATGACATCTGTGTGTGAATGAGCACTGCACGTTTTGCTGAATAGTGCAGTAAAGGTGGTGGGAATTAGAAGGAGCTTTTAACCAACATAAAATGAACATGCACACAAACAAACCATACAATAGAACCTCTGTGCAAATAAATCATTAGCTGAAGTTTTTCAGCTGGCTGCAGCTCTGGTGTGTCTCTGTTGTACTATCACTGCAGTTTCCTGGAGCTGCTTCCATGTCTGCGTTAAAGCGTTGGTCCTTTCATCCATAGACAGCGCTCTTCACATGAAAACATAGGAAACACATGACAAAACACTACTTTAACATTCAAATATGAATTGTTGGTGCTTCGTCCTCGGGACGGGAATCTACGAGTCACCTGACTCCTCTCGGCAATACATTTTAAAAAACAATTCGATACTACATATTCAGATTATTGTGGCATAACAACATACAAATGGCCACCTTTGCTGGAGGTAGAGATTGCAGGTTTCCTCCAGAGTTACACAGCTCAGTGTGTTTAGTTGTCGTGGAGAGTCTGGAAGTGACACAATATACCGCTTGATAATGTCAAGCTCTCCAAACGGAAGATGAAAAGCTGACTCTGGCTTCCTACTTCAGAAGACGCACTGCAGCTGGAGTCCTGGTCACCTGATTGAGACATGAAAGCTCTTTGTTACAGTTTTTTGGCTGACATATCCATGTCAATATGAACTGTTTAAAAGGCATACTCTTCCAGAAATACACCAGTGATTCCATCATCAATTATTGCTTCCTGCTATGGTGTAATGCACAACAAAACCCAAATGTTGCTTTGGGTTTACCTTGTATGAACAGAGTCTGCTGTTTGGTATTCAGAGCATAAACAGGATGGCAGGGAGTGGCAATCCGATGAGTTGTGGGAAGCGTCAAGAAGCAAACACTGGATCTTTTGATGACATCTTGAAGGAACATTTTCCCATTTGTTTGCACCACAAGCGACTAGTTCAAACAAGAAAAATAAGACAGCAGGACTCAAAGAGTTGAAAATGATCATACTGAAAGTATTGGACTGTATTATGAGCTTTAAACTTTGTATAAACAATGTCAGTGTTTTTACCAAACTCTGCAGGAACGGCACTGATGCAGTGACAGTTGGAATGTCCCCGCTGTCTTTTGGCCTGTAGAGATAAGGGAAATAATGCTTGAAACTGTTTTGTTTGATATAATATGTTTGCATTTCATTTGACAGGAAAAAGTTAGATGCATCCTTTAAATATGGAAATATGTCAAACTAAGGTAACCTTTTAGAGAGCTGCACTGTGCATGACTCTGTCCCTCTGCCTGCGGTGACTGTGTGAATTGCTCCACTTTTACACAACAACAAAAGACAGACTTTTGCTGCGGTAAAAGTCTGGGAAACATTAGCATGCCCAGGCCAATAATCCACAAATTGCATCCTAAAGAAGGCACTGTCTGTTGCTGACACAAAGACAACCGACAATGGAGACCCTGAAGGAAAGACAGGAAGAAGAGAATCAAACCTTGTTTATGTTACAAGCAAAGGTGTCTGTTAGCTGGGCAATCTCACAAACACAAACACAAACACACACACACACACACACACACACACACACACACACACACACACACACACACACACACACACACACACGTGCACACACTCACACACAAGTGTTATTGCATTTTCCCCCACAAACTGATTCAGCCTCATTATTGCTTTTCAGTTAAGTTTCTTTTTGGGAAATCCTAAATATGTCTTACAACTAACTGAGACAAAGAACTTGATATAATTAATTAAATCATGGAAGAGAGAAAGTAGAAATATAAAAAAAAGCTACATTGAACTTTATTTCCATCATGATCATGTTCTAAACTAAAATGTTTAAATGTGCAACATTTTAGAGATAAGTCAATTTAGGATTTACTCACCAGACAGCCTGTCCCACACACACACCAAAGCATCATCGAGCCCAAGAGCTATGTGACGGCTGCATTTACTAACAGCAGAGCAGAGGATTTTCTTCGCATTTGGCCACAAAACATCTGGCATGGGTTCCACATCTGTGTCAAAAAGGGGAAGGGTCAAAACCCCAAAAGTATGCCTATTATTCTAGTACAAAGAAAAAAGTACAGCGGACTAAAACTATTAACAGCAGCCATCACACTGAGCAGATAACACCATGCCTGTTTTGTTCTTTGGTGCTTTTTGCAGCAAGTACTGAAGAAGATTATGGCTGCCACTCCACCACACACAGACAGCAACAGGCAATCCTGCTGAGAAAAGGTCAGAGATGAATAGGGATATAAATGATGTCTCACAAACAGCAGCCAATCATAGAACATTCATAAATTCAACACTCAAACCACATACTGGAGAAAAAAAAAGCTAACTTCCCAGCCAGCATGTCCATGTGGGGCCCATAAGGTTTAAATTTGGGCTGCCGATAAGGGTACCAAGTGGGTTTGTCCGCAGTTTCCACGGTGGCCTCACCTGTGTTTGCCCATACTGGGCAAACACAGGTGAGGCCAATTTGTAGCCAATTTGGGTCCCACGTAAAGCCCAGTCAGATCCCTCTTAAAGTCCGTGAATAAACCGGTGAATAAACCCTGTATGGGCAAACACAGGTGAGGCCACCGTGGAAACTGCGGACAAACCCACTTGGGACCCTTATCGGCAGCCCAAATTTAAACCTTATGGGCCCCACATGGACATGCTGGCTGGGTTTCCCCCCTCAATACAAACCTGGCTGAGACTTTGCTTTACTGCCACCAGGAAATTGACCACAAGGCAGAAGGAAGTGCTGGGTGCAACGTCTGAAAAAGATCCATGTGATTGATATGAGACAAGAAGATTGCTGAGCATCTGCATATACATTTAATGATTTACATGATTAGGCAATATAACTACCAACTAATTTTGGTTTCAAAGGTGGGGATGGAGTCTGGGGGTCCTAAACCCAACAACATTATTAAATAGATACTTAAAGGCTCAAAAGTATTCCGTCAAGGACCATGTCATTATTAAATGTCTTGAATCTACAACAGGTCAAAGCAGCTTAGCTGTGAAATGCTGAATGCATTTGTGTAAACTTTGTCATACCGTGGGCTTTCATTCTTTTCCTTTGGTTTTCCTGCATCTCTGTTAAGACACGGTTCCTCCCATTGACGACGGCTGCTGGTGTCGACTTCCGGAGCCAAACAGTGTGAAAACCAATCTGTCATCTGGAACACCTCAAGTGGACCATCCAACGTCCCTGCAGAAGAGCAGAAACATGCTGGGATATTGATTCTTCGCTGTAACGTGTGCTCATGCTTATTCTATTACGTTTGTAACAAAAACAACAGAAACAACTTTTGTGAATCTCCAGTCGTTAAAACAAGAGATACAGTGTATAATTGGATTTCTTTACACACTATAATTGTAAACACTGTTGCTGATAAAATGATACCTGCTGGGATTTTGGGTGGCTTGATTTTAATCACAACTGCAACTGGAGACCATTTCACATCCACTTCTCCAGATGAGTTTGGGTCCTGAGGATCAAAAAAAATTCCAACTGCCTAAACCTGACCTTGTAATGTAATATTGTTAACATAGTAGTTTCTGGCAGCAGTTAAACAGGCATACATTCTATTTAAAATATATAATAAAGAAAGGAGGGGGAAATGTACTCATATTTATTGTGCTAAATAATGTGCACAAAGAAATAAAGAACATAAAAAGACAGCCACTCTGGATTGCAACAGGTTTCAAAATGAATTATCTTCCTCAGGCAGCATGGAGTCCAAACCTTTTGTATTCTTTGTGCCATCACATCTGTATCTGTGCACATATTTAGCATTTTCTTCATTAAAACAAAAAGAAAAATTATAAAACCACACTAAGTTCAGATTCAAATGGTAGTTGAAAATCAAATGTAACTGTGAGTAAGATGCCTAATATGATGCCTAATAAACAATCATGTTCAAAACAGCCTTCTGGTACACAACCTGTTTTTGTGATAGTGCCGTCTCTATCTCTTTCAGCCATGCTTCTGAGGGGAAGTGATAAACCTCGAGCCAAACGGCACCGTTACCTGACAGAGAGGTAAAACTCATGTGGATGAATATTTGAATGAAGTCTTTAATTAAAATTGTATATTACTAATAGCTCAAACAGGAAGTAACGTCCTTACTTACAGCTGATTGACGCAGCTCCATAATCTCCCCCTTCAGACAGTTCAAATGTCAAGCAAATGCTCCTTTTGTTGATATTTTCCTGATGATGAAATCTTTTTTTTTTAATCTGTTAATTTTCAATTTATTCAATTCCTAAAAATATGTCCTATAAATATACACATCATTTTGCAAACCATCACAAAAAAAAGAACAAAACTGCTCTGCCGGTGCCTTTGTCAAGAACACGTAAAAGAACATTAAATTTTTTTGTGGTGTAAAAAAAAAATTCTATACGCACCATGATGTTAATAACACTAAGGGGGTGAATGCCTTCACAGTGATATGCAAAGACTCTGGCAACACCTGCAGTGGAAGATGAAAGCAGCTGACGTCGGTATGATGATACAATTTACAGCCGGGTGTTATTGTCTCAGTGCAATAATAATTCATGACTTCAGGATCAACTATTTCAAGCGTCAATCTGTATTTGTTAATTTGTGAAAAAAATTGTTTTACGAAGGAGGGGATGAGAGAGGCGTACTACCCACCCATGTCATCAACAGTGCCAAGCAGATAGGCGGTCTTAGCCATTCTGGTCATCTGAATAGATGTAATTTCCAGTGCGTCCTGCTGCCACTCTGCAGCACTGCGCAGAGAAGATGCGCACCACACAGACAAGCCCTGGGAGTGACCCAGGCTGAGGTACCTGCCGTCTTCCGAGCATGCCAGGCAGTTGGTGCTCACTGGAAGCTGACAGAGTCCCACATTTCCTTAGAAAACACTGATCTTTTTATTCAATCACTTTATTTTTACGCGAATAAAAAGCAAGGGCTTTATGTGCCTGTATAGCCTTTCAGACATATTTGTTACTGGACTCCACAAATAACCTCGACTGTATTTGACATTATTCAAAATAATACAAAGTTTAAGAAGCGTTTTGCAAGATGGTTTGTCAAATATGTGCCGTTTAACATCTCTGTCATGAACTATTTCCAGAACCATCTTGAAACCACCCATCTGTACCTGTGTTGCACCGGACGGTTCCAAACTAGGTGTTTTCTTTCTGGATGTCTCTGTTGTGCAGGCTGCTTCCATTTCTGAGTCGGGGGTACCTTCTCTCGTGTACGTAGACATCCTATATAATATCCAAAGATGTAAGCAAAGCACTTTGTTTGTGGTAACCTGATACATTTGTAATATATGAGCAAGAGATCAAGGTAACAGACGTTATCATTAATACGGTTTTAACTCCCCCCCCCCCCCCCTTGTCCCATGTTGTGTCTAACCATACAGACATAGTGGTGGAAGAAGTACTTTAATCATTTAATTAGTTAAGTAAAAGCTCGCGGTGACATCTGGTTCGCTGTGAAATGTCCTATATATGTCCTTTAATTGTCATTTAACTGTCCTTTACTTTCCCGTCGTCGTGAGCCAGCGGTCTTACCTCAGTGTCTCTCCAGCGAGCTGCTGTTTACCACGGTCGTCATGACAGCTGGTCGCAAAGCAGGCCTTACTGTAGTCAACACATCCAGTGACCAATGTTTTTCATTTTACGGTTCAGGTATTTTTTTTACACTTATCAGTGTTAAATGTGAAAAAATGTCTCCACATAATCGTTTTGGTCTTCTTTACGGTTCTGCCACGAATAAACCACTTCCGGTGTCTATCAAACTCAAGCTTCAGGCTTCGATCGTATTTATCTCCCAAGATCAATATGCACAATTTGAGATATTAAAAAAAGCTCCCTGAAAAAAAAAAAAAAAAAAGAGTGTATAAAAGGTTTGCAAGCGTAACTAATGGTTGAATTAATGGTTGAGACTATTGCTGTTGAATAATTAAAAAACATTAATAATAATATTAATAATAATAACTTCTGTCTGGGTTGCAGTTTGTGAACAATCCCTTTGGCCCTTTACACTATCTTATACATGTTGGGTTTCAGGGTTTCTAATAAGGATATATTTTTTCACAATCTGTCAAGTCAAAAGTTGTGTATGGTTTTTACGCTTTCACTTTTACTTAAGTCATTATTTACAAGTTATAAACCGGTTATTAGAAAGCAGTACCATTTTGTTTACAATGTTGAGTTTGATGGAATATTGCATGTTGTTTTGTGCCTTTAATAATTTCTGGGGTCTTATCATTCCATGAGCAATCTCGTTCGAGACACCTAATCAATAAACCAGCAAATGCAGCAAAACATCACAGTGCAGTATATTTTCAGACAACTGCACAGCAGAACAATGCTGTGATTAAAGAAAACATAAATTATATGATCAATGGATGATGCAGATTACCTGCATCGGAAATTCAAAGAGAACGGCTCAAAACAAAATCAAATCACTTTGATGTTTTTATTCCTTTGAACAACAGGAAAAGAGAAAGTACACATCTGTAAAATGCAGTTCATAAAACATTTCCTCTCTTCTCCGACTCCTCTGTGACTAAGATGAGGCGTTCCCTTCAGCAGGTATGTAGTAAACAAAAACACCTACTGTGCAGTACTGGTGCCTTATAAATAAATAGCTCCAGTCCAAAAAACAAAACACTTCATGATTTTTTTTTGTAGCTTGTTATTAAGACTTGCACAGATAAATACAATTAATTTAATGCTTTTAGAAGAAATATTCTGTCTTCAAGACCAGTGATCAATTTATCCTACTCGCAGATAATTATGGTCTCCATCAAACTCAGTGACCCACAGATAATTATGGTCTTCAATCAACCACTTGACGCCATTATACCCATCCTCTCCCTGAAACCTTATAATAATTCCCACCCACTACATGATTGAGTCATGGGATTGAGTATTTTAACAATGTTTTTTTTTGTGCTTGAAATATAGCAGGAATCACTGGAGACGATCATCCAATCAAACTTCTCCATGTACTCAGAGCTGTCAACAGGAATATCAGCCGCAGTATAAAAGTGGTATTCCTAATGATAAACACCTGACCACACATCTCAATAATGATTATGAAAATCAGAGTACCAGATTACAAATGCAACTGATTAATGCGGAATGCCGTCATAGCCAATCAAACTGTGCATTACACTTTTTATTATCACATAATGAAACTTTTCCTTTAGAAAGCAAACGTGTGGGAAAGCCACTGTTGGCATTCATTTGAACAGAGAAATGGCTAAAACAAGTTTAAATGTTACAGCTAACGGAAATATAAGGCAGACAACAGATGTGTGTGGATAATGACTCCTTGTTGATATTGGCAGTTTTAAGATTTTGTCCTATAAAAGTGTAATATTAAGGCTTCCATGTCATTGACTGCGTGATAACATTCTGGATGATTACAATCGGCATGGTCATTTAACTAGTCTGCTGTCCCCTTTTTCAGACTGGGTTTAGTGCAAAATAAAAAAAATGAATAAGCAATCATTATTAACTGGAAACTAAAGGATATAAACCCTCCAGGCTAGTGTTTGACATAGTACCACAACTTTTTATGATAATCCCATTCACTCGTCACAACTGTGTCAGGTCACACAGTTACGTAACATGTTCACCACACCTTTGATCTGCTCACAATCTCCAATCGAGCTACTTGGAACAAACAAACACTTTGATCTTACAAAACCTGACACGTCAAGCTGAGGAGACAAATAGCACAGAATAAAGGCAGGTGGCTTAAAAATAAATACATCAGTAGTTCCAAAGAAGAAATAAAGAGAGAAAGACACTTATATCCAGTGGGTCAGAATACTGTAAACTAGAATTAGGGCCCGATCTTCACAAAAATGTTACAACTGCCATCAAGGCCAAGCATGTTGGTCCCTTTACCAGTCACTCAAAAGAAAGGAGGGTGGTGAATAAATACTTTAAACACAAGTGCATTTGGGAGATAGCATCATCTAAATATTCATGTTAAAACCATTTGATTTTTTTCTAATTTTTCTCAGTGGAATCAGCTGCTTTCAAAATGTATTTTATTAGCAGGATGAAGTCAGGTGGAAAGCACAAGCCCCTTACTGCCTGTATTGCAAAAAGATCCTCATTTTAATACATCACTTTATTTTTTTAATATTACAATCACAATATTTTTAGGAGATATATATATATATCTCTCCTAAAATATTGTTTTCTGCCAAGGAATAAAATAGTTTTACTTTACTAAAAAATCTACTTCTTTTAAAGATTTTATTAAAAATCAAGTTTCAATATCTTGATGCAAATGCAGCAACGGCTTTAAACTAGTCTTGCTTCAAGAAAAACGCCTGAAACTTTGGAGGGACAAGTCAAATTATCTCACACCATTTATATAATAAGTAAACCTGAAATAAAATGACTTCAAACTGTTCAGGTTTTTTTTGCACTAGGCTGCTTCAATCAAGTATCATGAATGAGGCAACTTTGATATGGAATTTAAAATGATGTCTATACGAATGGAAAGGAGAACACTGCCTCGAGCAATGTTTGACAACGTGTCAAAAACAAAAGTGAATAAAAGTCATATTTTCTACCTCTTACATATTTCCATTAAAATGGCGGACACTGACACTGGTTTTAACAACCTCGCAAAAACCGTTAGGGCAAATTTGTTGCAAAGAAAAGCGTTCCATACAAAACAATCTGATAAAGGGGAGAGCCTATGCTATGAAGACGCCTGAGAGACATCATAGTCTATGATTAGCTGTTTGATGTAGGACAGTTTCTCATGGAGATATTCGCAGCGTTTCTTCTCTTCCCGGTAGCCTGGGAACTTCTATGGAGAGAAGAGAGAAAGAGAGATTTAAAACAAAAATGCAGGGAAATCGCAGAATATATTTGAATACAATTGTCTAGTTTCAAAAGCATTTTAAACTAGAGTCCATCTTGTGATAGGATCAGCCAAATTGGAGCAGAGGGGTCAAGAAGGGGCCTTATAGCCACTCCCCAACTTCCAGCAACCTCTCTCAGACCACACTCATCTGCTAATCTGGCCTTCATTTTGATCTGACCGAGTCTCTATTGAACCTTTATGATTTCCATCGATTTTGCGCAGAATCCCACCCGATGGCACAGATGACAACGTATAAAACTTAAATAAATCTTCTCGCTGGGGGTCTCGTTTCCTTCAAATTGAGATTCAAATTGAGATTCTTAAACAGTAAGTTTAAATAGCATGCAAGTCTCTGAACATGTATTCCAGCACTGAAGCTGCTGCATAAAACAAAATAACTTAAACCATTTACATGTTTGACCTACCTTTCGATACTTGTTGTACTTTTCTAGTATTTGGTCTTCCATTATCTAAAGGATACAAAACACAATTGTCTTATTTACATACATAATATTAATTACACTGCATAAAACAATACTATTGAAATGATTGCCATGTATCAGATCTGGTTGTAAATATGCACCTTATATTCTTGTGTGGCAGGGGGCAAGCTTTTGATCTTGGATTCTAGCTGAACAAACATGTGAGTTATGGTGGCGATCCGGGAGTGGAGGTCTTTGTATTCATCATACTCTGCGCAGAAATCCTCCTGGTACCTCCCACGTTGCTCCAAACTCACGATAGCGCCATATGTTCTACAAGAAGACACACAGACTATAACATATATAACAATACTTTTTTTCCCCTTCTAAAAGAGGTCATTCCCTCAAATGTTCTATTTATGTAGTACCTCTTTAAGACACAAGATGGCAGCATAAATATACAGATATACTGTGCACGCCAAGTCCCATACTCACGTACTATTTAGTTTGCCAGAAGATTCAGTATGTCTCAATACATATTCAATACATAGTTAAAATTTAAAAAAAAGTAAAATCTGTCTACTATCTTGTAAGAAGACCAATCACTGTAAGAATTCCTCTTGTATAACAAACAGTGAAAGATTGAATGATTAAGATTGTTACTATGCATGGTGAGTACCACAACATTATTTTAAAACATGTTTACACTCACAGCACATAATCCGGCTTCTCCTCAGAGGCCACGGCATTTGTGATGTCAGGATCTGGAATAAAAGCACAGGATAACGAAAATGGCATTAGCTCAAGTTGAGTCATTACAGTCATCTATATGACACTTTGTCATTGTCTGAACGTTAAGCAACTTATTTTTGTTTTGCAAAACGCAGCATTAGAGTGTGTGTGTGTGTGTGTGTGTGTGTGTGTCCGCCTCTGTGCACACTAGCTAAGAGCTTGTGGGTATCAGGAGACCTGTCAGCTTAGAGACGCAAAGCACTGCTCGGGCTGTTGTTGAGTCAATCAGCCACATAGCACACTGAGGACCCAAGGGAATGGAGTTAAGGGAGCCAGCACAGTCATGCTTATGAGATTATGCTGTATAAATTAAGCAGTGGGCTCTGTCAGACAAACAGTCACTCAGAGACCCAACACAACTGGTCATCAGCTCACAGTCTGTGTGGTTAACATGCTATTTTGTAGGCTAGTATAGAGCAGAGACAACAGTGTTTTAGAGACTGCAATGAAACAGATGTAATATTCAGACAAAAATAGTCAGAGGCAATTAAGTGATATCTCCGAACTTTCTCCAAGTCCAACCACCACATGGAACATGGAAGTAAAAACGTAGGAAAAAGTTGATCACGAAATATGAAATTTGATTGAAATCCATCAACAACAGTCTGTGTAAAAATAAATAAATAAGGGGCTTACTGTCAAGTTTGTCCAGGCTCTGCTTGAGATCAGGACTCGTCTCTAACCATTCACTGCTCTTGTTGTCTTTTAACCTCTCCCGCTCCTTGTCTTTGTGCTTTTTAGATTTCTTCTTCCTGTGCTGGCTGTTGGCGAGCTGCTGGTGAGCGCAGTCAGAGTCCCCCTGTGGTGGCTGGGGGCTGCTTACTTTGGGTTCTTGATCTCCGCTCTCTGAGACAGGCGTGTCAGAGGTGCTAGACAGTTTGTGCATTACAGGAAAGCCATTGTGGCCCTCTGGTAAGCCGTTTTGGTTACCAGTATGGTTACTTGTCCGTTGAAACTCAGTCTTTGTGTGGAAACTGGGGTTGAGCATAGGAGCTGCAATGTCATGTCCTTTGTTGTTCAACAGTCCATTTACTGTGGGCTGCTGTTGCAACTTCTGGTCCGCAGATCTTTGTCTCTTAACGGTTAGCCTTTCCAGTGAGTCAAAAGGCACGGGACGTTTCTATGAGGATGAAAAGACAAAAATAAACCTTAATATTTTCTTGCAAAAACCACAGAAACAACCAGCAACCTAGCTTGTGGAGCTGATGTCAAACTACTTACAAAATACCATTCACAGCCTTTACTACTTGACTTCACCTGTACGGTGTAAAAGTCAACAGTCACCAAAATCCAACAAGCCAAAGACATTCTTTAATATATACTTATTTACATATACATGCATAATATACTTAAATTACAAACCGTATCATGAAAAAACTGTGTTAGATGAAGTAAAAATGATCAATCGGTTTTTAACTTAACTATTTTGAAATATTTAAGTTTATCTGACAATTATATACATGGCTACACAAATCAATAATGTGTCAGTATGTAGGACCAAATGGAGGAAAGCTTTGGTGTGTAATGCCAAGGTGAGGGAGGGACGCGGTCAGAGTGAGACTTCTCTGTCATTTCTATTGTGTGCTATTGATATGATGGTTTCTGTTGAAAAACAATTCATTTGTTTAAACGAATACGGAAAAACTGATTGGTCACTTTCACACGTTTAAAGTTAAAGAATATAATGGCCATTTACCACTGCAGGGTTTTTTGCTGTGCTGTGATGTAGTGTTGTATCCTCTGAGGTCTTCACCATTGACACATTTGCTGGAAGATTCCTTGATTGGTGGCCGATGAGTGGCTGCAACTTCCTGTTAAACAGAAAGAAAGAAAAAAGACAATTCACAGGTTAGACAAAAAATATTATCAAAGATTCAACTTGAACTTGTGTCACTGCAAAGTTATGCTGATTTACAGGAGAACTAATAAAATAGAGTATGAAAATGCAACATTTTCTTAGTTTCTTATTGTTGATTAGCACTTGTTCGACGCAGAGAAGAAGATGTGAAGAGAGGAAAAGATGACAGATAACTGGGGCCACTACTTGCTTAGAGCTGTGAGATACTATTGTTTTTATGTCTAATTAGCACTTTGTTAACAACAATCAACACAAAACCTTCGAGATTATATATATATATATATACACATACACATACATACATACACAAGAGCCACTTGTATGTCCACCCTCACAGAAAAATAGACTGTGTAAGGGGGTGTGTGTGTGTGTGTGTGTGTGTGTGTGTGTGTGTGTGTGTGTGTGTGTGTGTGTGTGTCCCACCTGGCCAGCAGCCTGCTGATCTGCTGCCTCTCCTCCTCGCTGTAGCCTGGCCACTCCCTCTGCACATGCTTGTAGAAGTCATCCCTCAGCAAGTAGCTGCTGTCTTTGAGATTCACTTTTGCCACCTGAAATAAAATACCCCTTATGATGTTACTTTAAACTCCCATGAAAGTCTTTCATTTCTTTATGCAATTTAATTTCTTTAAAAAAAAAAAAACATTTAAAAACTATTGCTTTGATGTTATCTTACATTATGTAAATTAATGTCCTGGGATTTATGACAAATGACAGTGATCTGTCAGAATCCCACCCAGAATAAAAAATGATGCATGGGCCAGTATACATTTTGAAGGTCTGTGTAAAACAAAATTCACACGTAATATTCCAGCGTGTATTTTGTCAACCACCACATTTGGGCTAGTTCCAAACTTGTGTTATCAGGATAAATCAACCACCACATTTATAGAAACTATGGTTACGTCTTTTTTTTGTAAAAAAGGTACTACGAGGAACTTAAATTTTGTGTTGAATTTGTCGGCCCCTGTGGACAAAAGCGATAATTTGCGAGCACCAGAATCCCTCTCGAAAACCATAATTTTACTGCAACAGGATCTGAAAGTCGGACACGCTCAGTCCTGGTTCTCTGGTTCCTCCCTTCCCTCCAGTGGGCCCAGCAATATGGCCCTTATTTGTAATAAGTGAGTAAAATATTAACAGTCACTAACTGGAGTCCTGGACGTGCTGAAAGTGGCACATCCAACATTCCTGAAAAGCAAAATCCTCTCAGGCTCTAACCTCCTCTCTAATCTCAGACTGACTTTCTCTGAGGACATTTATCTTTCTGGGGCCGCCTGACAGAGCGGCCCGCCCCACTGCAAACACAATCTCTGCAGAGACAATTACAGCATCGACCTAATTACACACATGCACGGACATGAAAACCACATGCAGGCGCACACACATTAACAAGCACAAGGGCAGTAAATACTCAGACAGACAGAAACCGAGACAGAGACAAACACACACACATTTAAGAATTAAACAAAAATGTATACAGAAAAAAAAAAAAAAAAAAGTAAACGTTTAGATCTCAAGTTCAATTAAAGCACAGCTGGCAAACTTTAGCACTCATTTTCTTTTTTAATTGAAAGGCTGTTTTTAATGGTGTTAAAGGCATTTTACAATGTGTTAATGGTTGGCTGTAAAGCTGTACTATTTATATCCATCATACGTGTATGCAGTGTGAAAATGTTTAGGCAAACACAATGATTTTAAGACGTGTACAGGACTGTTTGAATTCTACACGTCATAAATGTACAAAACCATGATGCGTAACCAATTTCGTGTTTAGATACAGTACAATGTGTTTATATATTGTGCACAAGTTATTTCCGCTTACCTCCTCCAGTGTAGCACCCAGCTCGGCCTTATCCTTTGGGCCGGCTCTTTCTCTCTCCAGCCACAGCAGCAGCTCTGGTTTCCTGTAGGGTTTGAGAGCTAGGAGGTGGATGATGCGCTCCCTCAAGGGCTTCTGGGTCGGCGTGGCCATGCCGCCGTTCTTCTTGTTGTTGGTGGACTGCTTATAGAAGCTGCTGTCTGATGCAGACAGAGGGGCGGGCCTCTTGTGGACCTTGACACATTTAGCTGAATACAAAAGAGAGAGAGATAGAGAGAACAAGATGTATAAGTGATATTCAGTCATACAGTGTACATCTTAAATTGTATTTGTATTGCCCCCAAAACTGTTTAAAATTATTTGCATTTTACATCCAAAACAATTCTTCGAGTTCAAATGTGTCACAAGATATCTAATCTTAGGAATTTCCTGACATTTAGCGAGTTAAACTAATTAGAAGTGATTTGTAAGCCCTGAGCAAGGAAACTCTACAACAGGATTTCAGTGAAATGTGTCATGAAAGCTTAAACAAAATGAAGTATTTCACATTTTTAAATCTCTCTCTCTCTCACACACACACACACACACACACACAGGAAAAGAACGCTTTTCTTTCAACCGCAAAAGTATGTCCTGCACGACCATTATGCTACTAGCAGCCATTAATCCTGATAAAAATACACAGAAGTATGTGCTAATTATGGTGTGGGATGTATGGAGCATCCGATCAGAGGTGTCAAAAGTATTCACATTCATTACTCAAGTAGAAGTATAGATACTAGGGTTTAAAAATACTTCTGTAAAAGTTGAAGTATCAACTCAAGCTTTTTACTTCAGTAAAAGTGTAAAAGTACTGGTTTCAAAACTACTTAAAAGTATAAAAGTAAAAGTAATGTAAGGGCACACCGACACAAACACTTAAAGCTGTGGTTCTCAAACTTTTTCTGTAAATAACATAATTTTGTGACTCATCTGTGCTTTTATAAGTAACAGAATAAAGACAATTGCAATCACTTTCAAGTAAATCAGATTGCTCCATCAGACAATGTTTTGTGTAAGTTCTATCTGTGCAAAAAATGACTCATATTTAGTTACTACTAAATAGCTCATTGTGGAAAACAATAAGCTTTTTAATTTGTTTACGGCGTACCGTAACCATTTACCCGAAAGTACAGGCATTTCTCCATGTATTTATTAATGACTGAGTTTTATATCCGTGTACGTTGTACTTCTGTAATATGTGAAGCCAGCAGCTCATTGTTGGTAGGAGACACGAGCACTTTGTCTCTTTCACCTGGAGCAGGAGAGCTGCTCCAGGTGAAAGAGAGCTGCTCCGGTGTGAGGAGCAACTCCGGTTGCTCCTCACATGAGAGCTACTGTTGCCATCTTCACTCTGTCCGCTGGTGTGTGTGCTCAGTGCTCACCTGTGTGCGCGCGCACGTATCTGTGCGCAACGGGGCGGAGAGGTTTTTTTTTGTGTGTGTTTTTGAACGATGACAAGCCGGAATGAAAACAAACCAAAATGAAATAGTAACGAGGCTATTTTTAAAATGTAGGGAGTAGAAAGTACAGATATTTGCGTGAAAATGTAAGGAGTAGAAGTAAAAAGTCGTCTGAAAAATAAATACTCCAGTAAAGTATAGATACCCAAAAGTTCTACTTAAGTAAAGTAACGAAGTATTTGTACTTCGTTACTTGACACCTCTGCATCCGATGGATGCTTGCTGTATAGGTTTTGGCATGGCTGATGATATGCAGTGTTCATCAGTACCTCCTCAGGCTGAAATGCAAATGTAGGGTGCAGTAATTAAAGGTTTCCCTACGGCCATATATGTTGCCAAGTCATCTTCGCCTGATGTTACACAATCGACACAGTCTAAATTTGGTCTCAACCACCCAGAGTTTAAACTTTGCTGGAGTTCCAGCACTGACACAGGGGTCCAGAATCAAGCCAAGAAACTTTATTACATAACAATGGCAAAGGTTGGGAAAGAGAACAAATGAGAAAGGAAGGAAGGAAAGTAGCTTCCCAGTTCATGTTTCTTCTCATAATATTAATATGTTGGAAGGTATAATTAAGGTCTAGGTCACAGCAACACTTTGTCAAACGCTACATGAAATGTGAATTTCTGCCCTTCAGTTTAGTGGCAAACCTCTAGGTAACATTTTTTTTCCTTTCTTTTTTACAACATTTTGCAATAACAGTGAGACATTTATATACAATAATTAAGTTGTTGCAAAATAACTAAACTATTTACAGCCCTATGGAGCTAATGTTTCATCTTTGTAGGCCAATTTTTTGAGATGCAACCCCCCCCCCATGCAACTACATTTTAACAGGCTTTGAATCTTTGAATTGGCCTTCTGCCTCTGAAATGATGGTTAAAAACAGATGCTAACTTTGACCACTACAAAACTACAACACTCTTTTCAAAGCCAGATGTAGAGATGAGACTAAATACGACTTAACAACCTGACAAAAAAAAAAAGCCAAATATTTTACAAAATAAATAAAAGAGAGGAGAGCTAGCTTTTAGTCTTATTTCTATAACCTAACATGCAGCCTGCACATCTGGTTTCATTACACATCAAAATAGGAAAATATCTGGTTTCCAGCTTAAAGCAATGAACACGGCATTATTTTCTCATGTGAGGCACATATTCCCATTGCTTTTATTGGTGCTATTATATTTATATTTTGTTTTTTTAATGACATCATTGAATCCACATTCAATTTGCTGATCCTTCTCCAAACTTGAAGCTGTTTGGCCTCCCCCCATTAAAACCTGCAGATGTATCATCCTATGTGCCTGTGTTTTTACTTCTCAGAGACGTCTGGTCTATTCTTACTTGGATGTGTGGCTCCGGGTTTGATCTCAATGGCAGAGCGGCTCCAGCTGTCCTTCTCCACCTGAGACATCCTCTCACGGGTCATCTGGTAGGAGTCGTCGGTGGCGCACACTGTGATCTTGTCCTGGATGATGCCTTGACCTTCCAGCTGCTCGCGGCCGTCACTGCAAAACAAAAACAAAGATCCATTGAACTGCAGGTCTTTCTGCTCGCTGTACAGTAAATACTGTAAAGGCCTATAAACTATCTTAGGGCAGCATACCAACATGGACGCCATGCAGAATAAAGTGGCTTTGTGGTGAGAGCTGGTTCAGACAGGTCTATGGTTACTGTATGTTATGTCACACACTAGATATAGCTCTGCAGTCCGCTGCATGTGAGAAAGCCACGTATCCTGGTTCAAAGCAGGATAGAGCCTGTGGAAAACCACCAGGATTAGTTTGGCTCCTGCCAGCACACTTGCAAAACAAAAATTGTCTTGGACAAAAGTAAAAAGAGTTTAATCCATGAACCTGGTCTGCATTAATGCAGTCAATAAATCAAAGACTTACTATGATGCAACGTTTTTTTCCCCCATGTTTAAAAAACAAGAGCCTTTTCCCCCTCATCCCATATTCACAAGAATAAACAGGACTGACCAGTGATGATTTCTCCTCTTTCTCCTCTAAATATCAAAACTAGTGTGAGGGAAGAGAGAGCAGAATCACTGTTACGTTGTTTGTCTTGGCTCCAGATGCTGACTGGAGCCACAGCTTTGAGTTCAGCCCACAGTTAGCCATCTGGCAGCAGGAGGCAGCAGCAGAACATAACTCTCAGTTTCCAGGCATATCCACTCCATAAACAAGGCATCACAGGTCTCAGTAATGAGAGGGTCAGCCCAGAAATATACAGGACATTTAAATTGCCCCATCCTGTGTACAGCAAGCAGTGAACTAATTGTCTCTCTTGATGCCCTCAGAGACGTGGACACAGAGCGGAAAGACTGACAACTTATGAGGATGACAACAAGATACCGTCAAGTAGATCCGTTCAAACACAGACATCTACAATTGTTGTGTAGATCTGGAACATTAGCTAATTAAACTTTGCTTAATTAATTAATTGTTTGCAGAAAACATTTGCAAATACACACACACACACACACACACACACACACACACACACACACACACACACACACACACACACACACACACACACTTTTTATTGGAGCTTAAGAAAGGATCGTGAATCAGGATAAAAGTAGGGTAATGTTTTCAGGGGGAAAAAAATAAATCAATAGTGCTTGATTTACCCACTTTAAAGTAGGTGAAAAAAAAACTTTCAGTTGATTTACTCCATACCTTGAAACATATTGATGGATGCAGTCAAAGCTGGCTTGAGGTTGGTCTTTGCTGTCGCTGGATAAATAGAAGGAAAAGACGCGAAGAGCAGTTGGTGACTCTGGTGTGGGAGCTGGGATCTTGATGTACTACACAGAAGAACAGAAGAAAATCAAGTTTTTACTGGAAAAAAATATATATATTCCAGGCAGATGATTGGCAAAATGTTGCACAAGCAAATAAACAAAACACACACAAAACAAAGTACCCTGTGTGCCAGTTCTTCCGTTTTTATAAGGCTTTTTGTTTGTATAAACAGGTTATTTGTATGTGTCCATAATAACACACGACTGAAGAAAATGATACTAGCCAGTTATGTTTTCTTAAGACCTCTCAAATTCATGCATC